>KK117374.1:40528-51087 GCA_000611955.2 Stegodyphus mimosarum
CCTGCTGAAGAATTTTTGGTATTCTGAAAGTGTAATGATGTGCTATTGTAGTGGAATAAAGAAATCTTTGCAGAAGTGTAAAATATATTAAACAATGACCTTTGCCTTGCATTTTTAATGACTCATATGAACTTGAACCACTTACAGTAGTTTGTTTTCTATTGATCGAACATAAAATTGAAATATGTATAAGTCTTGCGTAGATATGTTATATTTCTCCAAGAGAAAGTTTAATCTAATGAAAAGATTATTAAACAAATCTTTTAAAACCGATTGGGGAAAAACGTAAAAAAATCAGTATTTCGACTTAAAGAATGTTCATTACTTCAGTATCCTTGAAACTAAAAAATGTCTTGAAGTTGGCGATGTAATTTTACTTGAAGAGAACAATCCTTGATTTGCATAATTCACATTTTGGAAGGTTGTAAATGATCGTGTTTGATCAAATTTTCTCAAATAAAAAGAGGGGAATTTTATAAATCTGTACAACTGATTGTGCACTTGAACTGTAACTAAAGTATGAACTGAATTAGGAAGTTGTATTTAATATTAATATATTTCTTGCATATTTTATGTTACTTTTGATTACTTTACTGTCAGATTATAATTTGCTCTTTGTATTTTTAATTCAATATTAACTTCTGTTTTGGTTTTATTATCTGAATTTATTAGTCCTGTAAAGTGTCTCTTTATTGCTTTCTTTTTACTCTAGGTAAATATACTTCCTATTGTTAATTTGAATTCATTCTGTATGATGAAATTTTATCATTTTTATAAAATTATCAGGGTTGAGTATAAAAAAAAAATCCTTATATTTTTATAGTATGCCACAAGAGAGGCTTCTGCTTTATACTAAGATTTTTGCTATTCCAACAATGTGAGGATGTGATTTTGTAAGGGAATAAGGAATGTTATAGTGAGCTATCTGATAAATGTTTTTTTTTTTTTTTTTTTTTTTTTTAAAAAATACATATTGAACAAACCTAATTGATGAATTTCTTGAAGCTGAAGACATTGAGCAAGTAAATTTGTGAGTCCAGTTTCCTGGTTTGATATACAGGACTACTCTGAAAAAGATGCATTATGAAATTTCGATAAATCTCAATGTCATGAAGACCATCCTGAAAGAGGATTGGAAGTTAACATAATTTATCACCTTACTTTAATCATGATATCTCATTGTGATGCACATGCAAATTAGGAAATGTCAGTTTCTTTCATAAAATTGTTTTGTACCATATACATTAATATTCAACTTTTCCTCAAATAAATATATGCAGTTCATTATTATAGTCAGTATTTTATTAGTTAACAGTTTTTGAGGAATCAGAATTTTTATGCATGCAGAGATAATTTTGAATGCTTGTGTAAAGGAAAGTTCTTTATCTGCATTGATATTTTAAAAATAATTTAGTGATTCATGTTATCTGCATAATTTTATTCTACACATATTCTTCTTATGTATGTGTAGTATGTATGTATATATATATGTACATATATATATAATTACAAAGTATTTTTTAAAAACAAAATATAAATATGCCTAGTATTTTCGCACAAATTTTTAAATTGGAGTATACTTGTGTTTAAATGTTTTGGGTTTAACAATATTTAAAAATTCTTTGTTGCATTTACAGGATTTTTTTTAATTTATTAATTATGAATTTAAATTTTTGTCTTTCTGAAAAAGTAGTTCTAAATTTCTTACTTTTTATATATGTATAAGTAAAGACATAAAGTAAGAAAATTAGAACTAATTCTTCATAAAAATTGAAATTCAAAAGTAAGGCATGATTGTGTCTTTTTTAATTGTTTTGTAGTTATGTATATATAGAGAATTTCTTTTATTTGTGGTTGAATATTATTAAATCTTCTTTCTGTTTCACAGCATGAGAAAGGGCAGGGTTTGATAGAAGAAAATGAGGTGTATGCAAACACACTAGCAGGTGTATGGATAACAACTGGAAGTATTCCAGTTTTACGACGTAATAGAATTCATAGTGGAAAGCAGGTATGTTGTGATATTATAATTCATGTAAGTTTTATATGACATTTTTTCTGTGAATCTAATGTCTCAACATTAGCGAACATCAAACTTTTTTTTTTCTCTCTTTTGCTTACAAGTTTAAAAGTAGTTTAAAGTAGTTTACATGAAAGTGAGGTAAAAACTCTTCAAAAGACTGCATTAGAGTTGTCTGTACTAGTGCTTAAAAACACGGGAAAGAAAAAAATTGTTAAATTTATTAAATATTTTGTTTTCTAATACATTAAATATTATATTTTGTTAACATTCTTATATATCTCAAGTTTGATGTTGTTAAAAGTCCTTAATTTATCCCAAACTAGCAAAGTTTTGTAATTATGAATATCTATTATTTCTATCTTTTTTCTGTAACTGCCATTCTTGAATTCAGTTAACATTTTGGGTGAACATAGAATTCAAATGATTTAGCTTGTAATGAGCCATTGTAAGCAATGACTTCTAACAATGACGTAGCGATTGTAAACAATGACGAAGTTGGCCACTTCCAGAACAAAAGCTTTGATTAGTAACCTGATCAGTTGTTCGCCTAACCTTTCAAAATAGGTGTCAGTCAAAATACTGTACGTCTACATTTGGGTGAGAGAATGGAAACTTTTTTGAACTTCAATTTTGATCATACAACTATGCTTCAAGTTAACTGTGACAACTTTCAGAAAGGCTGGGGGATAAATTTTAAAAAGATTGAGCCCACTATTATCTGTGAATTTGGAATTTCTTCAAGGGTTTAGACCATAGATTATTCCAACCGACAAGGGGTCCATGTCAGTAAAAGAAAAAAACTGGAGTTGTATGAGATGTAAATAGGGGTCCATAAGACTGGATCCCATTTAAGCAGATTATCACCAAAATTTACATGCTGTGTAAATGCAATAATGTATCTAACATAGACTTTACCTATGAGCTTTCGTAATACTTTTATAATAGGTTTATAAATTAATTAATAGCATATTAAATTAAGTATATTTCATAAACATATGTAAGTAGGTACTATTTGCTGTGTGGTCATGATACTTGCTAAAAATTTCACATTTGATACCCATAACAATGCTTGTCCAGATATGTACCAGAGCTTTACATGGATGTTGAGACTTTTACCACATGTGCTTGCATTGACTTATTTAGTTCGTCAATTATAAATATGAGTGTCGGAGACAAATCCGCCTTTGTTTTTTAAATTTTGAAAAGAAAAAAGATAAGCAAATATTTTTTTTTTAATATAAATAGATGGTTGGGTGCATATAAGTTAAAGAGAATTGAAGTCTTTTTTTTTTTAACTTAAAAAAAAGTTAGTAATTTTTTTATGCATATGTAAAAGATTCTTTTTGTAGTTCCTATGATTCTGTAGAGATGTCAGTCATGTTTACAATTGTGTGTAATTTTAAAAAGTGGTTACGTCTAAAAATATCAGCTAAGGTAATATTGTGTATTGTTTACGTTTTGTGGTAAACGAAGAATCCCTCTTTGGAAAAACAATATCATATTTTGTATGATAACAAGTATAACCCAATTTTGCTTGAGCAAATAGTTACATTTTGCTTGTGAATGGATTAAGACATTTTGCCATGGCAATTAAGTGAGAATTTTAATTTTTTAATGCTTTTGTGTTAAGTAAATTTTGCAGAGTAACTTTATTTACCTATGACCTAGTAAAAATAATGTCATAACTTGAAAAATACTTTGTATACAAAAGTCAAGATTTAAATAAAGTTTTACATTGGGAATCAGTTTTAAATTGCTATGTCTTATCATATTTAACCATTTCACCATCCTACAAAACTCAGCTATTTCTTACTCCCCCTCAAAGTTTTTATATCTGAAACTGGCTTTACAAATGGTTCTTTCCCCCTTTCACCTGTTGTCAAGAGTTAGAAACCTGCCTACTTGTTACACTAAAGGATGTTGAACATTATGTCCATACCCAGCAAAAAAAATTCTTTTGTGTTTTAGTGTTTTATCTGGTAATTAATAAAGGCGATCCCCTAAAGGCATGCTTTCAAATTAGCAGTAGTTCCATTGCAGTGCCTGCTGCAAGGGAGTCGGAAGTGCATTCCCATTTTTTAAGTCAACTTCCTTTTGTGTGATCCTGATACAACTGTGCTGTGGAGAGAATGATCAGATAAGCCATTAGTCATCTTTTTTCATTTTCTCTGCATTTCGGGAAGTTGGAAAACAGAAAGTGATGAGCATATCTTTGGGTTAACAATCCAGGCTGCATTTAACCCCGAGGATTATGTACGGATGTCTGAAGATGCTTTTCAAATTGATGAGTCTGCCTCAGGGGAAATAATGTAGTTAAATAGCTTCATTTTTGGCTGCAGATAACTGCTTCTAAACATGGGTGGAGCTAAAAAGAAATGTAGGCTGTATGGTATTGATTATTTCAAGTTTGGCTTCATTTCATCATTGTCGTAACACCTGCGCAAATGCCTTTTATGGAACAAAGTTTTAAGCAATAATTCTATGAAACCATCTCTGTTGGATGATCATCTGAGAAGGTGTTAGCCTGATAAAACCGGTAAAGATTGGAAATACTATAAAACACTGAAAGGAAAACTTCAGAAGAGCTCAATGTGGACATTAAGTTCCACTTTGATGTAAAAAGAGAAGATGATGGTTTGCAGGGATCATACAATAAATATTTAACGGCTTATAGCAAAATCAGAAAAACTGCAAACTATCTGAGAAAAGCTAATTTTGCCAGCCATTGAAGAGGTTTAAAAATTTGTTCTGCACAAATCCAGCCATGTGATAAACTCGGAAAAATTTCATTGAACAACACAGTTCAAAGACATGTTGCTATAATGAATAATGATGATGAAAGCTACTTGCAAACAACCTATTTCTCCATGCATTTGGATGAGTCAAATTTCTGTGGTAATGAAGCACTATTTTTGGCATATTTTCATTATGTTATGGATAAGAAATTCAAGAGCTGCTCTTCGCAAGTGTGGCAACAATCATCGAATTTGTATTCAGTGATTTGTAGATTATTTCATGGAAAAAAACTATCCCTTTATCAAACATAATATCAGCAGCAGTAGATGGAGAACCTGCCATGTCTGGACACTATCGTGGTTTTATAAGCCCTTTAAAGTAAAATGTACACTGTGCAAAAAAAGGGGGGACAGTTCTATATCTCCCATTCTACTGGGCTGATTGACGAAATTCAAATTGTGTTCTTCATGTCTCGAAAGTGTGACGTAGGGTATATATTAGATTTATATATAGCACTGTTCTAATATAGGCATTCTGACACAAAATCTGACTTTTTCTGAAGTAACATAACAATTTTTTAACATATTTCGATTCTACGACTCTAATTATGCCTAGATATTAAATTTTGTAAAATTTCATGCGAAATTTACAGAGAAATTCAAAATTATAACTTGCTGCATTTTTTTCAGTTTGCACTAAGAGTAATTCACTTGGCAAACTTCTTAATATATGGCAACCTATTTCCTTTTCCCTTTTTACCTGAGCGTGAGTGGAAAAAAAGTCACAATCATTCCCTACTTTCAAATAATTTTCTTTATATTATATTTTTAATCATAATTGTTATTATTTTAAGGAATTTTTTTCTTTTTCAAATTTCATTTTAAGTGTTTAAGTTGCATGATTTAATTCAAAGAACTGTTTTAAAATTTTCAATTTACTCATTCCAACTGCATAGTTGAAATAAAAAGGTGTATCATTTATTTTTTCAAATAGTTTTCTTTATACTATATTTTTTAATCATAGTTATTATTTTAGGTCATTTTTAAATTTTCAGAATTTTATTTTAGTTAATTATGCTGCATTGTCTTTTCAGATAATTGTTTTAAGATTTTCTATTTATTCATTCGTACTGTGCATTTTAAATATATTTATTAATATAAAAATTTTCCAGAAATTTATTTTATGTATTTGAATTGCATTTCTTTCGAAAGCATACTTTGTAACCCAGACTATGATGCATTTGAAAACTGCATACTAAATTAAAAGACAAAATACAGTAAAGCACAGTTGACATGCCTTTCAATGGGCCGTTCAGAAAAGATATATAAATAAGAGAGATATATAACCGACTCAGGTTGCTGGTGCAGTAATGCTTATTGAGAGGTGAAGCAGGCGGAATAATAATAATAAATAAATAAATATATCCGACATTTTAACTTAGGATGACATTCATACATTGCTTTAAACAGTTTTATCATTGTGCCCATTGCTTTACACAATTTTATCATCCTTCATTTAGTTTCTTAAAATGTTATTAATATTTTAGTCAAATATTTTATTTTTGAAATTGCAAGAATCAAATATCATGATTAAAAAAGTTTTAAATTAAAAAAAATAATAAATTTTATGCAAAAATTTATTTTTTCTTAATGGCTTGCTCTTTTTTTCAGGCATTCTGCAAGTATATTAAAAAGCATCCAACTTTTTTAAACATCTTGGTGTTTCTAACATTCATTTTAAATAAAATTATCACCTTTCATTTCATAAGGGCCCCCAAATAACCGAGCGGCGAAGTCACTGAACACTGGTACTTCGCTCCAGGGTTCGAATCCCAGTAAATGGGCTGATTGCATAGGCGTTTTCGTGTTTTTTCTCATGTGCATACGAGCTGGTTTCCATGAGAAAGTTCTTCACAAAGGCATCCCTCCTTTTAGGCAGATAGCCCTGCTTTGCCATAACTTAATAATCCAATTCAATCCATTTCATCAGTATTTGGTCAGAGCCTTTACCAGTCTTTAGAGGCTAGGCATGAGATTAAAGGAAAGACTGGTTTCATCAAGAGGGAAAGCGTCTTTAGATGACATCCATATACATCACTGGGTAAATTCCTGGATCTTCAAATGATTCGACTGGGAAATCATGGGATTCTCCGTTTATGATACGATATGATGTTATTTAAATTTATAGCACCATATAGTTGAAAACTACTCACTCTTCGCGTTAATCTGCAATGATATTGTTTTTGTCTTTACTCTCAGCACAAGCTCAGTTGATCGTATTTGCTGATGTTGCACGTCCAAGTGTTCCTTGAAGTATTCTGAAAGTATAATCAAAAGCATCCAATTTTTCGAAACATCTTAGTATTTCTGACACCAAATCCCTCTTCAAATTTTGGCTTACTTTTCTCCCGAATTTTCTTCTTTTCTTCTACATTTATTTTCAGTGCTCACACAAGAAAATTACGATTTTTCGATTGTTACGCTTCCATAAATTTTGCATTCTTGTCAAATTTTTTAAAATATCAATTACATCAGTTGCGCTTCAGTTGAAACAGCTTTTCATTTTCTAGGCACTTTAAATAAAGTTTAAAGCAAAGTCCGAGGGATAAATATTTTAATTAAAAGATTTTTTGCTAAATGACAAAGAAATAAAACAGTTCCTAAAACATCAAAAGAAAGTTCTTAGTTTTAGACAGTTCGATTTAAATGAAGTTAAAGTAAACTAACAGATGATAACACGACAAATGTAAAATTTTACTATTACAAATATTTTTTTAAAAAAAGGAAAAAAGAAAGAAATTAAAAAACATATTTTAAAAATCTGAACAAAATCATCTACAATTTTAAAAAAAAAGTAGCTTTTCATATAGTATAAATATTTATTACGCATCATTGAGGGGAAAAATTCCATATAATTAATTCTCCGTAAAAATTTATTTGAAATTTAAGGTTAAAAATAGCTCTGGCAATTCACTATAACAAAATCCATAAACCAAATTTGGCATTATAATCGCTTTAAAAAAAATGCCAAATTTCAAAGCACTCTGAGATGTAAATCCATGTATATCTTCGAAAATTTTGGATAAAAAAACTCTTTAATTTTTTGCAGGTTTGCCTAGAAATACATCTACTTTAAGATGATGTTAAAAATTTCATAGGTTATAATTGAGAACTTTTTTCGAAAAATGTATAAAAATTATTTGAAAATACAAATTTTTAAAATAAATCATAAAAAAATGGGTGAATTTCATTTGGAATGAATCTAACTTTCTAGTTCTAAAAGAAGGAAACAAGTAAGTTTAATGAAAAAAAGATATATTAATAAATATATACCAAATTCAATTAACATGGAGGAGCTAATATTTTAAAAACTACTTTTGGGATTTTTACAAAACTTAACAGTTTGGCAAGATTTGAGTCATAGAATCGAAATATGTAAAAAAAATTGGTATGTTATTTCAGAAAAAGTTTGATTTTGTGTCAAAATACCTATGCTAGAATAATGAAACATAAAACTCGAAGTGTGGAAAATTTAAAAAATATTTTTAATCTTCGACAATTAGAAAAGCATACATGTGTTAACAAAGATATTGAAAACTGACAATTTAAAAGATTCATCTTATAAGATATAAAAATATGATGAAAATTTATTAACAAGTGAACTTAATTGGAACATATTGGCAATAATCCTTTAAAGTTCTAATTTTAATCCTAATACAACCCTTTGAGTGCGTCTGTATTGCATCATTTATGTTACTTTTTCCCACAGAACTCAAAAGAAATCATTTTATTATTAGCTATTTATAGTCAATAACTCACAACTTCTTAATATGCTTCAGCTTTTTTGCCTGCTGTAGCCTGAATAAGCCACATCTGCCATTTGGCTGTATTTTTCTACCATTTAAAATGTTAATTGGTCTTGACTAAAAAGTAATTGGTTTCATCTTCTCTAGCCAACTCTGTACTAAATTCTGTTTATGTACCAACAAAAATATTGTACAGTAAACCCTCACCAATATTAATTCCAAAAGACCAAAAGATCAAGAGTTTATGTTAAAAAAAATTCGTGTTAACTGGGGGCTCAGATTTTAATTTTAGAGTAGTGTTTTTCTGCACATCAACTATTTACAAATATGTTGGTGCGTACTTATCACATTATATTATGGATGTTGTAAAATTAAAACATTACAGTGCTGCATTCATTACTGTATCGTAACTTAGGGAAAAAGTACTCGCAGCTCATTTCCTGGTGAAAAATTCCTGCATATTGCGCTCTTACAGATGGGAACAAAAAAAAAAAAAAAAAAAAAAAAGCATGGTAACTTTAAAGCTAACTGTACTCATGGCTTCTGTAAAATTAGTGGTCAGTTTAGATATGCAGCAAATGATTCATAGTGTTCAAAAGCATGTAACAATTACTGATGGGTGGACAAAATGATACTGCCCTTCTCACTTTCTTTTGATGGCATTACTTACACCTCTGACACAACTACTTGTAAACAGATTCCACTGGAGCACGCACAGAAACATCATCATCTGCACTAAACTAACTCCTCACAGAAACATCATCATCTGCACTAAACTAACTTCTCAAAACTAACACCAGGGTTTGCGACATCTTTTGTAGAATATTCCATCCATCAGATGAAGTGTTGTCATCACCTAACTGATTAGTGAGATTAGCATCTTTATGTCTATATGTGTTAGTGAGATTAGCATCTTTATGTCTATATGTGTTAGTGAGATTAGCATCTTTATGTTCTATATGTGTTGTGATGAGGTTCAAAGAATGCAGTGACAGCTTTTATTGCATCAAGCACACTCCAAATTGTCATTTCTGTCTCTTTTTCAACAGTATGAACTGCAGGTCTCACGATTCATTTGCAATAAGACCTTTTCATGCTAACCAAAATTCACATGGACATGTTAAACTTCCTATAAGATTATGTACATCATTGCTGGAACCAGAATTTTGTTCATGTAAACCAAGTGTTCACCTTAAGTGAGTTCGTGTTAATGGGGTATATTAAAATGCATTATTCTACTTCATGAACTTTCTGGAGTCTCAGTTATTGAAATTAGTTAAGAAATATGATTAGCAACTTCTCTGCATTCTAAGTGCATGCAGTTTTTTAGGATTAACAAACCTTTAATTAAAACTTCAGTGGTGAGAAAAGTAAATTTTTCTTAAAAGGGGTAGTGTAGAAAATATCAAATAAGCAGATGCTTTAGCTGAATGGTAAAGAGACTAGTAAGAACTCTTTATCAGTTTATTAAGTAAATAAGTAAATAGATCATGAGTATCAGTTATAAGTAAATAGATTTAGAAAAGTATTTAAAGAGAAGAAAACAGATATAAACTAACAAGAATATCCAGAAGATTTTCAGATTAAAGACAAATATTTTGTATCATTATGGATATTTTGAATCTTTTAATATATAATTGTTCTGCTGCCTTTTTAAAATCAACATACTGAATTATATGTTTTAATTGTCTGATTTTAAGCTAATAGTGTTTTTTTATTAATAAATATTTTTAAAAAAGAAAAGAAATTTTTAATTGTGACTGTAAATCTTTTTTAAAATACATGTGATGATTAAAAGTATAAAATATAAATGTTTCAAGAAATTATGTCTTTAATGTAATGGTAATTTATTTGTAATTTCTAAGGAATTTATTCTATTCTCAAATTTGTTATGGTTGTGTTAAATATTAGTGTGTAGTGGTAGTGCATCCTGATATTTAGTTTTATTATTAAAATATATTAGGATGCTAAAAAGTTTTTTTTTTTTTTTTCCAT
>KK117374.1:54595-91296 GCA_000611955.2 Stegodyphus mimosarum
CACTGATTGCATGAAATTTGTTGAGAAAGAAGATAAAATAAATGTAATAAAAAATTGTTGAAATATTAAGTGTATTACTGAAAATAAAGCAATATACTGAAAAGTCTCTCCTTGTAGAAATAAATTTATGAATTTTCTACTCTGGTGTTTATGTTTTTGAGAGTTTGAGTAAGAGCTTGAAATTGTCCTTTTGTCTTTGGGGGAGGATTGGAAGTTTAGAAATTTATTAAAGTAGCAGTATTTGGTTTAAAATTTACAGAGATTGTGTTGTGAAATTACGTTGTTATACATTTTCTTTAGTATAATCTTGCTCTTTATCTTTGTAATTAGGAGTTTTAGAAGAAAATGACATATTTCGAAATGCTCAAGCTGGTGTTCTAATCAGCACACAAAGTCATCCTGTATTGAGGAGAAACAGAATATTTGATGGGCTTGCAGCTGGTGTAGAAATCACTAACAATGCCACAGCTACTTTAGAATACAATCAAATCTTCAACAATAGGTTTGGTGGACTTTGTTTAGCAAGTGGTGTAAATCCTATCCTCAAAGGTAAGTTTTGTATATCTGCTATTTTTGATTTTATTCATTATTTGTATTATTTACTGAAGTTGTTAATTGATAATGTGATATTTTACTTTATTGTTCCTTTCAAAAACAAATTATAGGAAACCGAATATTTGAAAACCATAATGCTGTAGAAAAAGCTGTTAATAGTGGCCAATGTTTGTATAAAATTTCTAGTTATACAAGTTTTCCAATGCATGATTTCTACAGGTAATAATTCATTCATTAATTTTTTAAATATTTGAATTTGGTTATCTCCTGCTAATAATGTTTTGAATTTATCTCCATTAGAAACCATAAATCTCATAAATAAACTATATGAACATAAATTTTTTGGTATGAATATTTTAGGTGTCGAACTTGTAACACCACAGATAGGAATGCCATTTGTGTAAATTGTATAAAAACTTGCCATGCGGGACATGATGTAGAATTTATAAGGCATGACAGGTATGTCTTTTGCTTTGATCTTGTGTTTAAAATTTTTTATAATATGTAGTTATCAGTTTAATAAGACATCAATAAGTAAGCTAAAATGATAATTATGTTCATTTCAAGTATTTATCTGATAAGAATTATTTAAGCTATATTTTTATTAGTTTTAATGATTGTCTGCGTAATTTTTAATACTGTAAAAAGTTGTTTTTGCTTCAATGAGATATAAATTTTAACTCGTACCAGCTTTAAAATATAGGCTGCACTGGAAATATAGAAGAGAGGATTAATATGCCGTAAACACTACTGTGAAATGTTGAAAATAATAGTTGTTCCATTTTTTTCATCTGTTTAACCCTCTGATTGGCATGACCAGCTTCATCTGGTCATGAGATTTTTTTCACTTGTTGTATATATTAGCTTACTTTCTTTTATAATATAAATATTATCTTTCATAAGGTTATTCAGCTGAAAAACTCAAGATTTGTTAAAGTACTGTATTAAATTCTACCATTTTGATGTAATTGAAGAGTGAAGATTCTTGATATGTTATTTATTGTCTGTTTATCATGAGAGCTACTCTTGTCATTGTATCTAGGGGTAGACAATTGCCATAGAAACATGGCATATAAAGTTAGGGTGAATTAGAGGAAAGTTCTATTCTTATTTTGTTTTTTGGCAAATTTAGATCGCAGAAAAGAGAAATCCGTTTAATTTTTTTAATCCGTTAAATTTAATAATCTGGGTCCCAGTTGCATATGTCTTCTCAATTGCACAATTATGTTTTCTGTTGTTGTTCTTGACATTTGTTACTTTTAATTGCCCTTTATTGAGAGGTGTAGGGGAGGGTAAAATCTTATGAGTTGTAAATTTTAGAAAATGTTCTTCCAGTTTAAGGAAAGCTAAATATTAAAGTCTCAAATATATCAAATCATGTACAATTTTTTATTTGGATGAATTTTTAGAAGTTGGATGAAATGCAGCTTTTAAAAGCATACTGTGAAAAACCATGAAGGGTAATCAGAACTTCCAAATTAATGCTGTGTCAAATGTACAATAAAATGGTACAGGCTGATGAAAAAAAAAGAAGGGAAAATAAATAAGTAAATAATCTTCCTGTGAGTAAAGGGCACATTGCGTATTCAGTGAATTTTCATGGGAAGAAGTGCAGAAATAATTTTAATTTAAATATTTTCTGTTTATAAACACATATTCACACAATTATTTTAAATTCTCTTCTTTATTGATGTGTAAATATAAGATGCATAGTTGAATTATTATAAAAACCTTAATTTTTTACTTTACAATATTACTAGGTTGCTTATTAAATTGTCTTTAAAAAGGTGTATAATACTTGAAATAAATCGAAAATCAGGCTTGTTACTTAAAACAGTTTTGATTTTAGCTTGTTCGTTAGTTGGACCAGCTTTTAATTTTGTATGAACTTACTTTTTTTGGGGGGGAAGGGGGTTTGTATGCAAGAAGTGTTATTGAGAGTATGGAATGATATCATATAATGAGATTGTTATTATTAGTTATCAGAAATACAAACAATAATATATAAAAACCATGAAACAGATAAGAATAATTGAATGTCATTTAGAATTTGAAAAAGTTGCTTTGAATGCTTGATTTTAAAAATCAGATGTCATAACTATGTTATGAAGAGCATTTTACTTTAAAAGAAGTTTAATGCCAATTCGTCATTGAATGCTCCAGAATGGCAGACATATTTCTTCAAAACAACTCTATGAAAAATAAATTTGTTCTTGTTTCTACACTAACAGACAAATATAGACATCCTGTGTAACTCAAAACAGGAAAAGAAATTTTATGTATTATGGGAATCTATTTTATTATTTTAAGTTACTGTGATGTTGATTATGAATTGTGCATTTTTATCAACTTTATTTCTGTGATTTTTTAAGTGGATTCTTTTAACACTTTTATCATTTAGAATTATATATATATAAAACCATAAATTATTTATTTTAATGCATGAGGAATGCTTTGAAAAATGTTATGGTGCTTAGGCATATTATATTTTACTTTGGAAGATTTAGAACATGGGGTAAAATTGTCTCTGCACTGATATATCACTCTCATGAAAGGCAGACAACAAAGTAACCTTGAAATAGTTTTCATTTAAACTATCTGTTAAGTGACTTTCAGAGTGCACTGTTAAAGGCACTGGATAAAATGTTCACTTGCTTATTCAAAATTTTTTCTAGCTAGGATATTTTTTATCCCAATGTGGTATAGAAAAATCCATTTATTGCATTAGAAAATGATCAGAACATTTAATATTATGGTCAAACTAGCAGTAATGTTAAATAATTACTGAGAACAAAAAACATTAAATTCACAGCTAACATGTAGTTGTTTTAAATGTGGGAGGAGTACAAGGTAGTTATGAAATACCATTTCCTATTTGAAGACATCTGCAGCTAAAGCTGGCAATTGGAATAAAACCAATGATAATGCAGATTGTGAAAGGCATAAGAAGATGAATTTGGGGAGAATTAGTATCAAAAGTTGCTGATAGGAGATATTTTAGTGTTATCAGAACTGAAAATTGGTAAATAATTACCAAGAATACATGGAAAATGGATTATTAAAAATTTCAGTAATGTTTCAGCAATGCAAAATACACTTACAGACAGAAATGGATGACATACAGTTAATTCACAGAAAATAATCTCTTATTAATCAACATTAGGTTCATTGATCATGTGCAACATTTATTGATGTTCTGACCTTTCCTACGCACAACATATATGTATCATGTTTGTGCCTGTTTTCTGCTGAATGTAAACTGTCACAGGGTTGCCATGCTACCTGGAAAACCGGAAAAAATCAGGGAATTTCATTCAGCGGTCCCCCAAAAAACGAGTTTTGCGCCGATGTTGGAAACAATCACTTTCTTGTCGTGCGTCATCATCACTCGGGCAGCTGGCATAGAGGCAATTCTTGCAGCTCCAAACAGATTGTCTTTTAGAAAGGCAAAGCAAGTTTCCAGCTGATTTGGTTCCTATTAACCTCGAGAATTGAAAGTGTCAAACCAGGAAACAAAACTTTTTATTCTTCAGATAACATATAGGACGTCATTATTTAAATTTAGTGTAAAATATTATATTTTAATCAGACTTCAAAATAATATTTAGGTAAGAAAAACTTACTGAGAAATTGCTGGTAAAATAAACTTTAAAAATAAAGTGGCAATTTTTCCAAGTCCAAGAAATATTGGCCAAAAATTTTGCTTGGTGAAAAGAATTACCTCCGAGGATAGAACTCATGATGCTCTGAACAGTGGCTTTGCACGCTCGCCTGTGGTCATCATGGTGAGAACTGCAAATTAGTCTTGATCAGCGAATTTTAAAATAACCTCGACTGCTAGAAAAGCTAGGCAAAGTGTCTGCATATGTGATTTAGCTGATGTAATTATCTGAACTGTTGTGGTAATTGATTTCATTAAATAGAGGTTAAAGATGTTAATAATTCCTGCTAAATTTTTGGAATTTGTCACTGTAAAGTTCTTTAAGCCTTTCTTGATTATTTTGGGCTGCAGCTTGAATAAATTCAGAAATGTTTTGTTTAGTGGGGATTTCCTGTGGTTTAAGATGAAACTGGCAAGCCCGCTTGTTCGCCAGGATTCAAAAGTTGGACAGAACTACCACTGCTCAGCCATTAATGGGCTGGGCAAGCCCAAAATTTTCGTGTACGATATTCCAACAGTAGATTCGTTATTAAAATTCCTTTTGGTAAATTTCAACTCCTATCTATAAATTTTATACCCAGCATCTGTTTTGTAATTTTGTTTCATAACACTAAACTGTGGCTGAATTTTCGTAATTATGGCAACCAGCACAGTGTCATTTTTACCTGCTTGCATGAAGTAGTGGTGTAGTGTATTCAGCTATGGGAAACCACTCTAAGGCAATCTGTCTAAGGGGAGGGATGCCTTCGTAGAGGACTTTTACGCAGGGTGTAAGTCATATCTGCATGTGACTGAGGTTACATTTCTGATTCTAATGAATCTGTTTAAAATATTAAGAATTTTATTTCCTGTATAAATGTAGAGTTGGGACGAAGAAATGTTTGTCGAGAGAAATCAAATTCTGACTGTAAGTGATATCTGCATCTGACTGAGGTTACATTTCTGATTCCAATAAATCCTATTATCTGTTTAAAGTGTTAAGAATTTCATTTCCTGTATACTTGTAGAGTTGGGACGAAGAAATATTTGTCGAGAGAAATTAAATTAAGCTTATAAGAAACGTTTTTTTAGAATGCGGGGTGAATGTGATATTTGCATCTGACTGAGGTTACATTTCTGATTCTAATGAATTTGTTTAAAATATTAAGAATTTTATTTCCTGCATACTTGTAGAGTTGGGGCAAAGAAATATTTGTCGAGACAAATGAAATTCAGCTTATAAGAAACTTTTTTTATGGAATGCAGGTTGTAAGTGATATCTGCATCTGACTGAGGTTACATTTCTGATTCCAATAAATCCTATTATCCTAGCTTTTCCTAGGATTTCCTGTAATTTTGTGCATAGCGTTAGTGCAAATTTCCTAGCTTGTGTGTGGCATCAGTGCCAAAATCTAGTGGCTCTTAGTTTTTTTTTTTTTTCCCTTCTTAAATATATCTTGCTATGCCTTCCACAGTTTGTATATGAAATTTGCCTTCAAATGGGGAAAATAGTTTTATAACCATCCTGTGCAAAATGTACGACATAATAATAAATGCAATCATGGATTGTATAATGATTTTTAACAAAATTCGATGCTTTCCCATTTCACAGGCGCAAATCTCGCCAAGCAGAATTTATTGCCGACAACACACAGTATACAGATAAAAAAAATTTTACTCTAAGAACGTTTTACTGTAGAGGCATAAACATTTTAATATCATTCAAAATTTTTTCGAATGGGTCTTTTGTTACCCTTTTCCACATAAATTTCGTGAGGTAATTTTTCAGATGATGATGTGCCGTTTCTCTGTGTTTCTTATTTCACCATTGGCACTACCCCATAGTCTTTCAATTTTTGTGTGTGTGTTCCAATTTCCGGATGGACAAAACTGTGCTTACACACTGCTGGCCACCCAGATTGCAACACCAAGAAAGACAAGAGATATCACAACAAAATATATTTAGTAGATAACATGTTGACCAAGTATCAAATGATTAAATTTAGAGACTTCTGTGAAGTGTGGTTCCTTCCAGAATCGTTAGCCGCCATTGTTGGAGATCACTGCTGCCACACGCCTCAGCACTGATTCAAAGAGATTTTGTTTTTGTGGTACAGCAGACCAAGCAGCTTTCACACATTGCCAAAGTTGATCTGGTGTGGCAGCTTGGGATGTAATCTGGGTCAATCGTTCAGCAACCATGGACCACATGTTTTCTATCGGCGAAAGATCTGGAGAGCGAGCCGGCCAGGGAAGTAATTTAATCTGGCAACTGACGAAGAACACTTGGACAATGCGTGCCACGTGTGGTCGCGCATTATCCTGTTGAAATATGGCTGTGGGCAAGCCCTGAAGGTAAGGAAGGACAACTGGCTCCAACACCTTGGAGATGTAGCACTGGCTGTTTAAAGTATCGGCAGTGCATACTAGAGGAGTGCGAGAGTGATATCCAGTACCGCCCCATACCATAATACCCGGTGCAGGACCAATGTGGTGGTGCATAACGCAGCTGTTCAGCATCCTCTCTCCACGGTGTCTCCAGACAGAAGCGTGACTGGTCTGTAAAGACAATTTCATTCCATTCTGCCGTCCACATCCTTCTTTCATTGCACCGTTGGCGGCAGAGACGTCTGTGGTTATGCGTCAAGGGTAGACAAAGCAATGGATGTCTTGCGGACGGAGTGAATGTGCTGTGCTATGGTTCATGATGTGACTGAGCGATCTGTCACTGCCATGTGCATAATGTTCATGTCATCGCGTGAAGTGGTGCACTGAGCTGGATGCGACCAAACACATCGGTCTATCGTACTCTCCTGCATCCAACGGTCACATATCCGCATTACAGTTGTTTGGTTTCGTCCAGCACTACTACCGATTTCCTTGAAAGATATCCACACTCTTGGTAGGCCACTATCTTTCCTCTGTCAAACTCAGATACTTGATCAAACGATGGTCGCTGTTTACTAAGGCATGATGGATCTTTTTTTGAAAAAAAAAAACACGATTGCCAAACTTGAAATCATTGAAAACTTCAAGCCTTAAATAGCACTTTCAAGTGGTGCCATAGGTGCGCGTGATGTGCGTCTTCGCTGAAATTCTAATCATTTGCGTATCTTACTTCCACTAATGCATGTTGTAAATTTCATTTTATATGCATACTTCCTTCAGGTTGTTGCATTTATGGTGGCCAGCAGTGTATTTAGAATTTTAGGTAGTAAACTCATAATATAGATATTAGTAATTTGAGGTTTTTAAATTGCCTCCATTCACATTAGGTAATGGAACAAATTTTCCTTTTAACTGAAGTGAAAAAAGGAACATATTAGACGTGCATGTTAGGTATAAATTGTACCTGATTGTAACAAAAGTTTTCTGCCAAAAAATGTTCTTAATAAAGTTAGGAAAAAAACATGAAAGCAGTAGTACCTTTAGTGTGGGTAGCAATTACCAGTCAAATGTATGATTTTCTGCCAATGTTTTGGTAGGTTTTGAAAGCCTTCAGCCCAGAAATTTCGTAGCTAAGAGTCCAAACACAGATTGACCTCATTTCAGGCATCCTGTGCAGAATGGAAGTTAGCACCAGCAAGATGTAGCTGCAGTGTGAAAAAAAAAGGTAAAAGTCTGAAGTAGCAATCTTAGAGGCTATATGGTGAGTGTGACAAAAGATCCCATTCGAGTCTGCACAAAGTCTGGCTGGTGAATGCAAAAACATGTTTGTCTTGCATTATCTTGATAGAACATTACCTTTTTGTACCGAAAACTCAGTTTGACGTTTTCCTTGAGAGCAGTGCCAATATGGACTAGTATCTTGTTGCACACCTGTAATGTCAAAGATTTAACCTTTTTCTAAATACTCTTTGTGATAATACCACGATAATCCCACCAGATACAAAGAATGATCTTTCTGTTAGTCAAATTGCACTTTGCAATGTTGCCAACAGGCTGACCGGGCACAGACCAAGCCTCTTTTTGGCCTGTGTTGTTGAAGTAAATCTACTTTTCATCACAAGAGATGATCCAATCCTGCTTAGCAAGCTCTTCAGTGGTTGCCTACTGATCTTCCACTAATTCTCACAGGCAGGTCCTATCAACATCAGTAGGCAGGCTAGAGAGCTCTGCTTTTTGAATTCACAGTTCTTGCTTTGAACTTTTGGTACCAAACCTTAACAGTGTCCTGTTAAACAGCATTATTATCTAAAGCTGTACACATGATTTTGTGACATTCTGTTGCTGACTTTTTGCTGCAAAACTGGATGTAAACGATGACTGTAATCTGGTGACATGATAGTTCCATTTGAGACTACATGATAACGGTTTTTTTTTTTTTTTTTTTTTTTTTTTTTTTTTTTTTTTTTATTTTTTTTTACAAATTTTACAACATAGCATTCTAAAGCAAGTCCTTTTCTTTCAAATGACAAAAATCATTTGACAAAATATGATTAAACACACTACCCCAAACTGTTTGTGCAGATGATATTTGTGGTAGTGGGAAACTTTCATTAAAACCCGATAATTTTTAAAATTACATTAAAGAATAGTAGACCAGCAGTGTAGTCAATCAATGATGCTAATTTAATCTTGAGTTTTATTTTCTGGGTAAAAATATGCCAAGTTATTATTTTTGTTCCTTTAGGCTTCTAATATAGATAAGGAGTTTCTCTTTAAATTTGCTCTTTTGAAAGTTATATCAAGTTAAGTAGGTTGTCTGCCTATATGTTTTTTTATAGCAATTAAGGTATGATTTAATTAAGTAAAATGTCTATTTCGCTTATATCCGTTCTGTTCATTTGCTATTTGATATAAATAATTGTGATTTGGAAACAAATCTAGAATTAACAGGTTTATTCGAAATTATCAGTTTTTAATGCGTAGAATAGCTACATCTTTTAAAAATAGCCTGTCGGTGATACTCAGTTATATGGTATTACTTTTACATATACCCAATGGGCTAAAATTTTTAAGGACTGCAAAATGTATGTTACGTATATTACATATTTTGTTGCAGATTTTTTTGTGACTGTGGTGCCGGTACATTGAGTAACCAATGCCAACTTCAGGGTGAGCCCACACAAGACACGGACACTTTATATGATTCTGCTGCACCCATGGAATCTCATACTCTTATGGTGAACTAATATTCCTACTGTGACTGATGAGTGGAATTTATTGTTCTACCTTAATGGGGCCGTGAAGTCCAGCCTGGATTACAGATATTGGTCTCTAGTCACAATCATGACCTTTGGGGGGGGGTCAGTACTGCTTGGTGTCGCTATTATGAGCGAGGCCTAACTTTAGTAGTGAAAATATTTTGCCAACATGACTGCCAAGAGAATGTCACTCAGACAGGACTCCGTGCCGCATCGTCTCGCTCGTCCTCTTTTTATACATCTTTATATTATTACCATTTCTGTTACAGTAGTAGACGATTGAATGGACACACAGAGATGCTTGTTCTAGGTGAAAATCAGGTATCAGTTTATAAAATGTAGATTTTTTCACTGCATTGTACATAGTCACATATCATGTCAATACAACTGTATTTAAAGCAAAATCACTGTAACTAACGAAATTTTCCCAGTGAAAATTATATGTTGATGTCATTTGTTTTTCTTTTATATTTAAAATGTTATATACATTTCTATACTTATTTTTTATGATGAGAGAAAAAATTTTCTAAAACTTGTTTATTATAGTATTAGTCTAGCATGAGGAGCTTCTCTGTTTCATTTTCTTAATTTGATTTTATTTATCATGTCTATGAAATATTGTAATGTTCTGTGGAAAACGTATTTTGAAATGCATTTTGCTTTAACTTTTATGTGGTGTAGTTTTAGAAGCTTATATAGAAATATGTGTCTTATGTATATTTATTGTTTCGGTGATTTTTACAACTGTAAATAAATTTTCTGAGATTTTGAAAAAAAAAAATTCTGCTTGATACATTACTGAAAATTAAAAAAAATTTTTCTTCAAGACTTGAATTCCAGAAAATTTAAAACTTTGTTTTACATTTATCTTGCAACCCTGTTTTATCATAGATTTCTTTGTACCGTAGGTAAAAAATTATATGGTATAAAAAATTATTTATCGGTGCGAAATTATTTTTTTTTATTTTCCCTTCAAAACGGAACAAAATTTGTTAGTAATCTTTCCTCTTATAGTTTAATGTTATATATATATATAAATTTATTATTATTCAACATTATTGTTTGATATATAAAATTGTTTAATTTACTGTATAAAATCAGCTTGAGATTTAACTGTTAAACAGTATGTCTTAGAGCTTCAAGTGCTTCATGCAAAATTTTTACTGTAAATATTACTGTAAATTTCCTCCAGAGTTTTATTTTAAAAGTGAATAATTTATTTTAATGTGGTAATTTTAAAATTTAAAATTCTTTAATGTGTTTTGCAATTCTTTGTCATTTTTAAATTTTAGAAATCAATTTTAAAACTGGCTTAGCTAAACTTTAGAGCTTTACACTCATTACTTCCTGCATTCCTAACACTGGCCGATCTCTTCATCTTTTATAGCATACAAGAGGATGGTGATGTAAAAGAGCAGTATTAACTGTGAAGGCATAAGGGTTTTAAACATTTATGTTTATTAAATTTACTCTAAAATGAATGAGCTTTTTTTAAATGCTGAAAATAGAAGATTTATTGAGTGAAATATAAAGTGTTTTTTTTTTTTTTTTTTTTTTTTTTTTTTTCCCATTTTTTTTTTTTTTTTTTTTTTTATGTCCCTGAAGAAACTCAGTTGGGACTGCTTAGAATATCTAGGGTACAAGTAAATCATAGTTTTCTAGAAGTTCAGCCAATAGTCTAAATACATTTCCTCCAATCAAGCTTTCATGTAATGGAATGATGTACAGTCATTCCAAATCACAAGCCTGGCAAAGTATTGCTAACTGCATTATCTGCACTCTCATCACATCCAATAGAATATGCCAATAAAGCTTGATGATTTTATTTTCAAGATTGTATGTATTCCTCAGTGCTACGTATATGTTTTAATATCGCTGTAATTCCAAATTTTATTAATAGAGTATAATTATATATTTTTAGTTTCTTATGGTCAACCAACCATAAGCCAAAAAAAAAAAAGTGTCAAGAGCCAGCCATAAGTTTGATATCCCTTGTATAGTGTAAATACAATTATAACCTAAATTTATATATTATTTTTAATCTTTTTTCCCTTTCATAAATAATTTCATATTTTATTATTGGGAGACTGCATATTTATTTTTGAAAATATGTGAAGGAAGTATAAACTAGTTAGTTTGCTAAAGTATAAACTAGTTAGTTTGCTGAAAATAGATTAAGAATTATCTTCTCTAAAATCATGAAAGAGCATTTGTTTGTATTATTTTGACAGCACAGTGTACACTTTCTAGAATTCTAGAATAAGATTATGCTGTGCTATAAAATTTTCCATATTCATTCTTCATAAAATAATAATATGTAAATAAGTCAAAATACATAAAATTTTCTTTTCACATGTATAAACACCGTTATGTGAAACTGATCTTTTGTTGTATCTTTTTATATGAGATTCAGTTAAAGTATACTATTTTAAGTTAATTTTTGTCCAACATATTGAGAGAACCAAAAAAACTCATCAAAACGTTTGTAGGCATGCAAATATAAATTCTAATGAAGAATCTTGTATTATATTTTACGAAGCTAGTTATAAATTCAAACCCCAGTGATTTTGATATTATTGAAAGCTGTATAATGAAATGCATATACTTTTTTATTGTAATGAGCATTGGACCTTTTTCTTTTTTGAGTAAGGGGTGAATAAGAAGCAATGAAATACAAATATAAGTCTAAAGAAGCTGATGTAATATGGTTAGTTTGACTGGAATGTATTTAAAGCCTATTACCAGTGATACTTCTGTTTTTGAAATCAAGGCCTAGATTAGATAATCTCCTTTGTATGTTTTAAAGTCCAGTGAACAAAATGTTTGATTTTTCAGTTTGAAAAAGCATTTACTTCAAGAGTAGTAGTAATCATACATATGTTGTATAAAATACGTATATTTTACGTTGCTTAGTCAAAAATTTTGAATTTGGTGTTTCTGAAAGTAAAACTAATAAATAATTCAATTTGCATTTTATGTAATTGTTTGCAACAAATATCATATATCAGCAATTTAGTAATGTTTATTGTTAGGTGAAGTAGTTTTATCTTCTCAGTAGTATCCAAGTACCTTTGGATAGTTAATCTGTTTTATTAAATAAAGTTTCATGGTTAAGTAATGATTTTTCCCACAGTTCTGGTTTTTTGTTTGAAATGGAGATTTTTCATCAGTATATAGTTCTCCCCCCCCCCAATGGCAGGCACTTCCCTGTAACGGCATTGGCCACTACTAAGGCCAGAGGAGGTGGGCATTTTATTATGGAGGCACCTAATAGGCAGCCACTGTTACCTCCTATGAAGGGACAGACAATTTACATCCATGCCTTCTCCAGGATTCAAATCTGGACCCTTTAGTATTGCAAACTTCCCTAACCACTGTATCGTCTGGGTGGTGTACATAAACAGTAGTTTGTATAAAATTTTGCCCACTAAAAATGTCTAATTTTTTTTATAAGTTGTAATTGTAATGAAAATTTCAAAATTTATTTTACATTATTAAGTCCTTGTGTTTGTATTACAGTAAAAGTGTTGAAATAAATAATAATTTTGCAACATTAAAAAGCTAAAGTTACATTTATGTTGCAAAATGGAGCATTTAAAGATAGCATTTTGGTGGAACAGGAATAACTTAAAAGTGGTCTTTTAAAAGGAATGTTTTATTTGACACTTCTTAAAATTATATTTTGTTCCAAAAGTTTTCTTATGTAGTGAAAGGATAGTTTGAAATGATAGAAATGTAGAGAGAAATACTAATATTACTTTTTGGCATGGAAAAATATTTTTAATGCTAACAAGAGCTTAGTAATCAGACACTCTTAAAGCATTATAGGTGCAAATATGCATTATTGAGTACTGCAAATTCTGATAACTATTATAATAAGCAATGTATTTTAATTTAATTTTTAATTCAGTGAAATGTGATAACATATTAGATGCTCAATTGGTATACTCTTTTCCTAGGAATACAAAAAACATTTTATATCTGTATTTGCCTTCCATTTCTAGAAATATTGATGCAGGCATAGATTGTTTGTTTCAGAGGTTTAAAAAAAAAAAAAAAAAAAAAAAAAAAAAAACCCCCCCAGTGTGTGTGTGTCTTATTCAGTCTGACTGATTTCAGTTACTCATTTTATATCAAAACGTTTATGTTCACCTTATAGCCAAAATAACTAAATGGGTATATTATCTTTTACGATTATAAATAACTTTTTTTTTTTGAAAACAAAGTATGATTGCTATTTAGGGCAATAAAATATAATATACCCATTTTGGCTCAAATTTTTAGTAATAATATTGTACTGATGTCTCTTTCTACTGCTGCATAATATGACCTTTGCAAAATATTGCTGTAATGGAAATTAGTTTTCATTGTTTCAGTTAACATAAAAATTCTTTGTAGGCTGTCTTATGTCTGTTTTAATTAATTATTGATTCATGTATGAAGTTTTCTTTAATTGCCATCACTTTTATAAATTAATGTTGGTATAATTTTAATAAGAATTCTGTATTCTTGATAGAAGTGTATGATCATTGGTTTTTCAACCCATTAATTGCAACAGTGTATAAGTATGTTTTTAATGACTTTTTATTTATACAAAACAATAGACATTTCAAATATTAATCCAAGCTTTCTAGCTGAACGTTTGTGACTATGAAATCACCCTCAATTATGTTATGGTACCAAATTATCGTTTTTGAAATTTCTTCCAGCAAAAAAGTAATCTCATGCTATTTTAAGAGGCATCTGAACATAAGTTTCTCATTTATTTAAGAAATCTATGTGTTCTGTTTTGTGAAATATGCAAATATATTGCAATTTTCTATATTTATTTCTTGAAGTTGAAAGTGGATAGGATTTCTATAAATGACATGCTTTAAAATCAGACTGATGTGTAACTATGTTATAAATTTTTTATACTATATAATTCCATTCTAATACGATTATAGTGGAAATAACAAAATAATTGCTTTCTTAAGTTGCATTCAAATTCATTTGAAATATGCTGTTGTATTTCACAGTCTAAAAAATGTGCAAATATATTTTTCCTCTACTTAATGTTATTAAAAGTATTTGCATTTTGTATATAATTTTTATGGAGAAAATGCAAATTGTGCTTTTACAAAGAAAGTTCCAGAGTTTTAACTAGTCCTGAGTAATATAAGTAGTGCACACCAATACTGGGAGTGAAATATTTTTTATGTGTGTGCTTTTATGCTGATTAGTTTCCAGTTATGAATGATTGAATGTATGCTTGTTTTATATGCATAATTTTGAAAAGATCAAGAAGTCTTAATTACAGCACTGTTGGTTCAATTTGTCCATTCTTGAGATTAATTTATTAGTTTTTAAAAATCTTAAAATCTTTTGTTTTAATACTTTTAACTTTAGATATAAATTCAAAGTGAAGACTGAAGTAGGCAAATGTATATTTTCTTGTTAAGTGCATCAGTTTTTAATTTGTCATTTGCTAATCAGAACTAGATTGTTAACCCCCTGAGTGGCATGACTGCCTCTGTCCAGTAGAGATTTTTTGTCACTTGATGTATATTAGATTATAATTTAAAATATTTTTTTTTACTTTCTTTAATAATATAAATATCGTCTTAATGGATGGAAGTTTATGAAAACAGAAACTAAATTATAAAAGTTTGAGCAGATCCAAAAACCTGTGCCACTCAGAGGGTTAATCTTAAGTGGATATCAGTGATTGTCCCAAACAAGTATATTCTCCTGTGCCTTATTTGCCATTTATGTGGAATGACCGACTCTGTCATATGTTATTTTTGAAGCTCCTCATGCTAGCGTACAAGTGAAGCTATTTGCCAATATGTAAGTGCATTCATAAAAGTGTATTTAGCTTGTAAATGTGTTCTGTGTTGTCCTAATTGGTGCCTCAACTGAAGTGCTCATGTAAAAATAAGACATGCTTTCACATTATACTGAAAGTTATATAATTCAAGTTATAAAAATGGATTTTAAATCATGTGTTTGAAAGCTAATTATTCACAATCATCCACATACGGTACAATTAAAAATAATATGCAAGAATGATTATTCCAGTTAAAAAAATACTCTATTGTTTATTCATGAAACGTTTTCAAACATTGGGGGTTGTTTTTAACAGTATTAATTATTCCAGAGAAAGTTGCACTGGCATTGTTAATTTTTAGGGTATTCCTTCTAAATGTTTGAAATTATGCAATAGTATATGAATTTAAGGGACGGCAGAATTTACTAGCATTAAGAATATTTACATGTCTGCCTCTACAAGTTTTATTTCCATTTTAATTTTTTAAATAAAACATTTACAAAAAGAAATAATTGTTTGTATGTGTGTTTCTTCAAAATTCATAAAGCATAATACATAGAATTCTTTTCTGGAAATGTTGCATGTATTTTTTTAAGCGATATATTAAAAATTAATCTTAAAGTAACTATTTTATGTGTTTAGTAATTGATACTGTGTAATTATATCAAACAGTAAAGCTTCAAAGAACTTACAGCTCTGTAAACTAATTGAATTTATGAGTTACAATCAAGGTCCGTTCAGTGAAAAGGTTCGCGCATTCGGAAACTGAGACATAGAGCGCATGCGTCAAGTTTCAACGTATGACGTCACAGGGCGA
This sequence comes from Stegodyphus mimosarum, assembly GCA_000611955.2. NCBI lineage: Eukaryota > Metazoa > Arthropoda > Arachnida > Araneae > Eresidae > Stegodyphus > Stegodyphus mimosarum. The sequence continues at coordinate 70,564 of KK117374.1, forward strand.
CCAGACGAGGCCTACGTGATATACGAGTCCAAGGGAAACGCTTACTTAAGTCCTTTTGCTAGAATTCGGACTTTCATACGATTAAGGACTTTAAATCAAAAATTAGTTAATAAAAAATATTCGAAGGCACAAAAAAGAAGACTAAATTCAGTCAACGAAAACTGTGACATAACGCGGAAAAGAAAAAATAAATTGAAGAAAATAATTTCGTAATATCAAAAAAATTATTTCTTTAACTGAATATAAATCGAGCTATCTTTTGTTTTGTTATCTTAGGTACGCTATTTTTTTAGCCTAACCATTGTAAGGAATACTTAAAATTTTTCTTCAAGCAAAGCTTAGCTGCGGAAAAAATGGTGTATCCAGCATGTCTGTTGAAAGTAGTATTTTTTATTAAACAGAACTGATCCAAATTACGTAACTAGACTTACGTATTATCTGATATATTTTTTATTTTTAAACATTCATCTCATAATATTTGTATATATTTATTATATATATATAAATGCATATATCTTAGTGTAAAATATTATATGTATACATATAATACATCTTCATAATGTAAAATAAATAAATAAAAATATTTTTGATTCTGAAATAGCGAATTGTGACATAAAAAAATCTGCAACTACAAAAATCTATTTTGTTTTTTTACAATAGCATTTGCAAATTTATGTGCCAGTTCCTTATTCAGTATGATATTTGAATTAGCTTAGATTATGTTTAGAATTTAATAAATATAGCCACTAAACTTATGCAATTTACAGCACATAATTTGAGTTCTGAACTTAATTTGCCCTCGGTTTAAATGATTCAAAGTTTATTTTTATAAGATATCTTTATATACTGTGTTAGAAATTATATGCTCAAGTATAAAATATGTCAAAGAAATAAGGGTATGGACAATGCAAATTTATTTTTTAGGTTAGTGTTTATTCATTGATTTGCGTATTTAGTTATTTGCGTTTTTAGTATTTTACCTTTAGTTTTAAATATATATTTCAAAAGTTGTATGTATGCAAGTGGTATGTGTGTCGATACAAAATGTTTATTAGATATTTATACATGTTAAATTATGATTTAGTTAATATCCTTCTTTAACACTTTAATGTAAACATCTAGCAAATAAGAACAGTCAAATATAAGCGCAAATTCGTTTCATGCACCTACCGTAGTTTCTACCCTCGTAGTATGAGAAAAAGCAACAGAGGTCTCCATGTGACGTCACGATGTGATTGACCATTCAACGCGTTTTTCCTCGTATGCGCGAACCTTTTCACTGTACGGACCTTGAGTTACAATGCTTAAAATCATATCCTTCAAATACTATTTTTGTTCCTTCTAAAAACCTTGATTAGTAATAAAGACACCATAACTTTTATTGTGATTGATGATAATACTGCAATTAAAGAGATTAGATTGAATTACTTTTGCCATTCAGTAGAACCAAAGGTGAATTGCTTACATTGTCTTCAATACCTTAACAAAATTTAATTAATTATACATGTACCTAATGCAATTTTAGACAGCTAAGGCACTCAAATCCTGATTAAATACTTTATTAGCCATTCAGGACGTTCATGCAAATGTCAGAGAACTTATTAATAAATATGCTAATAAAATATTTTTTTGTCAAAAAAAAGTATTCATTGTATAAATCAAAAAAATAAGTAATATATTTTCTTATACCTTATCTGGCCTTTTTTTTTTTTTTTTAAATATAAATTTTATCTCTTGATAAATAAGAAGGCAATTGTTGAATGAGAATATCCGCCATTTAGTTTAGAGTAGAGTTTGGTCATCCTGGGACAGATGCATAGTTTGGTATTATTGAGGCACGCCGTGATGATGCCATCTCTCTCTTCCACTGTTATGAATATATGTAAGGTTCTTTAATACATTATAAAGGTTAGGCTAGGAACAGAAAAACACTGCCATTGGTTACACTGACAGCATAGTCAACTGTATTTCGACAACATAAACTTGAAGCGAAATGAGTTTTGGAAGATCACATGATCAAAATAGGAAGATCTTCCCTTCTTCATTTGTCGCGCAGTTTGCCGAAAATCATAATTTTGTCTTAAAATAAACATAAGTAAGATAATAAACGTGAGGAGGTTGCATGATTTACATTAAGTTTTGCATGGTAAATTATTTTCACAGGCAGTAAAATGTATTTATTCAATAATTTCAAAACAATTTACTTTGTTTATATAACTAAAATATCATTGAACTGTATGTAAGCTCTATTTCTGTAATTTTAATAAAAATGAAGTTCTTTAATGTGTCCCGAAATATTATAAAATCCACGTAAGGGAAGAAATGAAGATTTATGAATATAAATTTTATTCTAATAGTAAAAAAAAATATTAAGGGCAGAATATTTCGTGTAAATCCATGGCCCCTAGCATCACACCAGCTGTATAAATTTCCAGAAGCACATATCCATAGTCATCTCTCTTCACACCATTCACTAATAAAAACATATCAATATTGTCAAAAGGAAGTGAATTAAAAATTCCCGAAATACTAGAAAATTTGGAAGCTTACATACACGTTATGATGTAAATAAATCTTTAATCAAAAAAGAATGATATGCTAATTACATTTATAAAAAGAACAGTCTTCTATTTGTCCCAGCTGCAATTTTATGTTGTATCACTTTTTCCAAACCCCTCGAGAAGTAATTGGCTTTTTTGGTTTATTTGATTACGGCAAAGCACATGAGGGTTATCTGCCTAAGGGAAAGGATATCTTCGTGGAGGACTTTATAATCTAATATAATAATTGGAGGATCTTCTATATCTGCTAAATGAACACTTAGTAACCAAACCTGGCAAATACTGCATTTTACCACCGTTAATTCTTTCGTGAAAGTATAATCCGAAATATAAACCACCAATGGTAAAATATCAGAAGAAAAAAATTTGTTATAGAAACATCATTAATTAGTAACTTTTAATAATCATCAGTATGAAGGTCACTCTCTGAGAAACGTGCAGACGATAAGTGCCAGAAAAAAAAAACAGGTGTAGAGACATTAAGTATTTTTTTTAAAGTGGGAGAGATGAGAAATGAACAATGCCCTCGCCTTGACTCGCACCATGGACCTCTCGAATACACGTCGAGTGTGCTGACCACGAAGGTGGGAGAAACACCTTATACGGTTAGGTTTGGAAACTAACTATACTGGTAGACAAAGTTAAGAGATGGAACACTTTTTCCCAAATATCGAATAGAAATAAATGAAATTGGTTATTGATTTAGTTTATTGTATGGCAATAATGTGTACAAAACAACGAAAATGCCTCTGACAGACAACATGCACAACAGGTAGCCATGCTGTTAATTAGAGTTCAGGATTCCCTGTGGAAGTTGCACCTACTCTTCCACTAGAGCAGGTTTTAACTCCTGAATGGTTTGGGGTGGGGGTAGGCATAGCATCACCTGATTGTACCTATCATTTACAGAACCAGTGTCAAACACATGGAGCAGTGTGCGGGTATCTTGCATGATCCCTGTCCAAACCATCACTCCTCCACCACCATATTAGACCCTTTACATGATATTGCTGGGGTAGTATCGGGTCCCAGGTTCCCTCCATATCAATAATCGCCGAGAATCAGATTGTAGACTGAATCTGGACTTATCTGTGAAGAGAACATTAGCCCTTTGAAACTGTGTCCAGTGTTGGTGTTGTATGCACCACTGGTAAATGCTCTCTTTTGTTGGAGAGAGTGAGTAGGATACAAACAGCGGGATTTCTGGCCTACAGTCCTGTCTTCCTTGAAACTGATGTTCCTATAGGAGTAATGAGGTCAAAAGACAATTGTGCGGATGTAGACGTCCTCTGGTGCTTGGCTGAAAGGACCAAATACCAGTCGTCGTTGGTTGTTGTGGCTGTCCGGCGACCTTGTCCTGGTCTGGCACGGTTCAGCTGTTTCTAAACTGATTCCACAAATTATAGATGATACTTGGTGTTAATCCAGTTCTCTTGCAACCTGACCTTGGGACTGCCCTGTCTCAAGCCTACCCACAATTCTTATCTCATACCTTCTTCTAAGCGATGATGTGATTCCTTTTATCCAAAAACAACAAGATTATTCAAGAAAGAGAACAAAAATCTTTACCGTGTTGCAGAGCTGAACAGCTGGACGGGGACTTGTATACCTCCTGCTGGCGTAGCAATATAGGATACGTAAACTCATCTCAGCACCACAGTAATATTGCATGGCAACCAACTGTCCAGGTTTTGTGTGGTATTATAAGAGAAATGTAGGAAAATGTTTTCCATCTCTTAATTTTGCCCACCAGTGTATTTTGCCCTTGCAGACAATTTTTTATCGGGCATTTGCAAGTAGTTTAGAGTGGAATAAATATTAGGCAAAAGGAAAAATGGAGTTGACGGGAGAATATTATCGCACTATGATTTTAAAGTGGGATTAAATAGAAGAGAATGCGTGCAACGTCTACAGTTAGCATTTGGAAATAAAGGTCCATCTCACGCTACTGCAGGCAGATGGTTTACAAAATTTGAGAGTTGTTACAACCTTCTTCAGGATAAAGAACACACAGGGAGGCCCTGAAGTCAGCAGTAATCCAGAATAATGTGTCTGCCATATGGAAAATGTTAATCGATGATAATCACTGCTAAATCATGCAGAAGGAATTTAAGATTGGATCCGCAGCCATACAAAAAATTATTCATGAAGAACTGCATATGAAAAAACTGATGGATTTCCCACAATTTAACAACACCAAAAAGAAGAGCACGTCAGAATCAGTAAAAAAACCTTAAAATACTTAAAGTTGGTGGACACCGCATTGTTTTTAAAATCATAACTGATGATGAAACGTATATAACATTTTTTGACGTTCCAACATGTCAAGAAAGTAAAGTATGAGTCTTTGAAGATGATCCCACGGTGAAAAGACAACATACCATCAAAAAAAGTAATGTATGCCGTTTTTCTTTAGAAGTACAGGATTGATCAAAGCCATCAAGCTGGAAAGAAGACAGTCACAGCTAACTGGCACACTAAATGTCTTCTAGAAATTCTTCAAGAAGTGAATGTTATAGAACTCATGCTCCTCCATGACAGTGCATCTTATTCAGCAAGATTGACAGTTGAGTTTCTTAAACAGAAACACATCAACCTGATAGAACATTTACCCTATTCACCTGATGTAGCTATGTGTGAATTTTGGCTATTTTTTAAACTAGAAAAGAAATTACGTGGATGTCCTTTTCATTAACCTATAAATGCGTTTTTGTCATCGATTCAAAGAAATGAATGACTTGAGGTATTTAATCTTTAGAAAATTCGCCTACAGAAGTGCATTGTTGTTGGAAGAGACTACTTTGAACGCTGCTAAATTTCGAAAGTATAATTTTAAAAACCTGTGTGTATCTCAAGAATTTCACAATGTCCCCTGTATTTACAAATGAAAAAATAAAATCCTTAAAAAGGGAGATTCATATTTGATGATGAAATTATAATATTTCTTTTAAACCGAAGCTTCTTTTCACATATAATAATTGTAGGTAATTTATGTAATAATTTGAACCTGACATTTGCCAATACATTCCAAAACATGATTCAAAAGCATCAGTTTGAAATTTTCCTAACAGCATATAATCAACCTGATACAATTCAATGAATGCATCTGTAGTTGTTATTAATGTCCGAAATGTTTGCGGGTGATTAAGTTTCTTTAACTGGGACAGGCTTTCCATATTTTAAACCACAACACTAGTTTCTTTAAGGAATTAATCTGCCTAACATTCTGAGAGGTAACAGCAGCACGAAATTTATCATTAAAGCGCCTACTTTCAATCTTTTACAAACTTCCACCATGTACCCACTCTGTTACCCGCCTCGTTGAGCTCAGTTTTTTTATTTTTGTACGTTGGTAAATTATGCATTTTTTACGTAATGATTCAATTATGTTGTTCTTATGTTCCATTTAAGATTTTTATGCATTTAGTTAATCTGCATGATATAATTGTAGAATTATCAACAATTTAAACGTTTAAGTGGCGCTAGGCTTAACGAGGCCGCCATTTGTTTCCATTTGAAACTCTTAATATAACAGTTAATTAAGTAAGTTGGAGAACCAACTTCAATGTTTTCTTGAATAGTGAGACCAAAAGTTAACTTTCATTTTTGTGCACCGAAATATCTGTCTTCCTGTCCGTTGGCCGAATTGCTTGTTTTTACGTACAAACTCCAGTTCTAAGTACAAAAATAGATTTTTTAACTGTATTTGGTATTTTAAGTTTTTCTGTATTTTACAATTTTTATGAAGATGTTTGGAGTTTTTATATCTTACCGCGAAGTCAGAACTGAAGTGATTGAATGAGAAATATATCTTTAATGAAATTCGAGGAAATAAGTTTACATGTATTGCTACAAAAAATGTGTATAATTTAATAGGCTGTTCAAGGATGTCATGTGGTATCCACATGAGATATTTTCATTTAAGATTTTAAGTGCTAGTTTGACATTTTTGTTTTTTAATTGTTGAGGATTAAGAGCTTTATTTGTAAGTCAATGGCCATATTTAGCAATGGAAGATTTCCTATATCACACAGGAATTTCAAATCTGTTAAGTTATAGCTTTCTTTAAAATAATATTTATTATTTTCAAAATCAGGAAATGTAATTATTTTTTCGTAACACCCATCATTGAGTACTGATTTTAACATATGAACTATGTCAAAAAGAAGGAAAAGAAACCTAGAATCATCTAAAGGGTGCTTAATATATGGCTGCAAAGTTTTATTAAGTGTCATTAATTTAAATGCACGGTTATTCAAAGAATCATACCCTCTAAATCGTTAGCTTGCAATCCATTAACTTGAACAATACATTCTTATACGAAAAAAAAAAAAAGGTTGTTATCATGAAAACCTGAGCTGTTTTGGCAGCAAGTGCTGGTATATCTTGAGAACCACCATAAATTATCATGAGCTGCCTTTAAAATTCAACGTAGGTTGAATGTAAAGTCCATCTAATAAAATATTTACTGCAAATTCTTCTTCCTTAAGAAAACTTTTTCTCTCTAAATAATTATGGTGCCACAAAACTACACTCATGTCCATAAATTAAGGATAATGCAAAATCAGGCAAAGGAAGAGTTAGAAGCAAAATAAATTTGACTTATTTGTAAAGCTTATTTATTAAACAAAAGGTAAAGAGCAAAAAAAGATGCTATATGTTGGATATTATTAAAAAAAAATAGAGATTTTTTCCCCCTGGAGCAAATTACAAAAAAAAAAAAAACCTATTTACAAAAAAATAATATTACATGGTTGGTAGGATTGTTAATACATTGTATGTCTCCCAGACGATGCAATACAGTCCGTACAACGCCTAGGCATGCTGAGTATCAAATTATCGATCTGATCTTCGGGGATATTACACCACTCAAAAAGCAATGCTCTCCGAAGTTCCGGTAGACATGTAGGAGGAGGTTGACGGGCTGCAACTCGTCGGCCAAGCATGTCCCACACGTGCTCTACTGGATTCAAGTCCGGTGAGAATGCTGGCCAGTCCATACGGGTGATATCCTCCGACTGAAGGCATTCGCTTACGATGTTTGCACGGTAAGGACGGGAGTTGTCATCCATAAGCACAAATTGTGCGCTCATGGCGCCCCAAAACAAACGTACATGTTGTTCCAGAATGACGTCCCGATAGATTTGGCTTGTAATGGTTCTAATTTGAACATGCAGGTCAGTTCTGGAACCCAGAATAATTCCACACAAAATGAGCACTCCTGCACCACCGTAACGGTGTCGTTCAATGATGTTTTCTTGGTGGTAACGGGTACCTGGAGCTCTCCATATGAAAGTCCACTGTTACGGTGTCCACAATGCATGCTCTCTACTCCAGGCTAACCGCAGGCGACAGTGATTTGCAGTAAGTGGAACGCATCTGGCAGGTCTACGAGCATATAGACCAATCTGCCCTTAGCGTCTGTACACGGTCTGCCTTGAAATTGTCGTACCAGTGGCTGACGAGACAGGTCTGAGGCTGTGCTTCGCCTTTTTCTTTTGGCAGTAACTGCCAAATACCGGTCCTCATTTGGCGTTGTAACTCTGTTGAGACCTGTGCTGTAACGTCTACTCACATTACCATCATCTTGGAATTGTCGCCAAAGCCTGGAGATGACACTCTGGGCAATTCCAAGTTCGTCTGATACTTCCAGTTGGGTACGCCCACATTCCAGACGGTCGATAATTCTACCACGTAAAAAATCATCCAAATGCGTCCTTTGTGTCATAACTATTCGGTTATTGCACTGAAATGCTTATAAAGCGCCTGTGAACAATTTTACTTCTTTGCCTGTATTCCTTATATATTACTCTCTTACACTCTCGTCATTGTGACGTACCATTGATGTTATCTGTTTACTTCCTGAAATTTGCGTATGATTTTTGAAGATGTGTGTAGTGATTTTACAGGTGATATATTTATTTTAGAGTTCGATTTCCGCGTGACTCCGAATTATCCTTAATTTATGGACATGAGTGTAAATTCTGATAATGAATAATTGCTCATAATGTTGTTAAGACTCGATAACTTGGAATACAAATAGTTGCAGTTTAGTAAAACAATATATTTTAGTGCATGCTTGATGGCTGTGTTTGCACAAAAAGAAAATTTTAAAATGAGGCAAGACAAATTTTTCATTTTAATAATACTTTATTAGCATATTTAGTATCTTTTATACAAATATACACTAAAATTAAGTTCTGAAATTCTTTATATATTTCACATGACTAGTGTGAAAAAGAAGGTTCGAAAATTCGGAAGAAAGGGGAATATGATTTAAATCTGCTCTTCATCGAATAATTTTTTGGGGGGGGGTACAGGCATTTTTAAAAATTTTAATATTTTCCCATTGTTAAAGCACTTTAATTTTTATGTTTGATGTGATCATCTGTAAGAAATATTTAATAAATGCAGCTGCATCAGGCAGATAATGCTGCTATACATTTATAAATGCTAAGTTCGAACTTAAAACGAAGATATTCTGGAACCAGAGTTTCTTTCGAGTTGAGTAAAATCACCAATTACAGATGGTCAACATTCAGAAGAAATGGATACAAAAGTTTAATAGTAGTGATATAAAAGTTTAATAGTAATTTCTAAGAAATCTATCTTAGAAAACTACTAAATTCTTAGATAAGTTCAAGTCTGATTTTTCCAAAAGACTTATTTTTCAAGATAGTTACTTAATCCTATTAGATTGGTTAACATATTGCTATGCTCTTCGTTTAATAGTATGGTTCCTTAGGCATGTCAATAAATGTCAAGTCTTCTTCACCATATCTTCTCAAATTTATTCTATATTTTATTCTTCATTTATGTTTTTCTGAAGAAAAGATTCCTGAAATACATAAAGTGACATCAATATATTTTTTCTTTGAAAGTAATTTATATATTTTTAAATCATAAATACAGAATTCTATTTTGAATTACACAGGGCTTCATAACCCTTTTTTTTTAAATTACACTGACATACCTATTCATCGCAAATATTGTTTTTGATATTTTCATAGTAAATGCTTTTTGATATATGTAAATCGGAGTAAAATGTCTTTATTTCAATCAATAACAAATTTATATTTTGACAAAACATCTTCGTTCCATCATTAGTTGTATATATTTTTTCTTTATGGTGATCTTGAGCATGGAAAAAAGCTTCCCGAAGAAAATATTTCGCTAAATTGGCTAAACGTGGAGTCAAAAAATATTACAGGTACTGTTCTTAAAAGACTTACAAAATAAATACAAAACAAAAGGTGATAAAAAGTCTTTTCTCTTTCCATTGTGATTCGCTTCATCACTAGGATTTATCACATTTTCAGTTCCTGGTAACATGCAGCTCCCTTTTTTGAATTTGTTAAATTTGCAATAAGCTACTTGTAATTCTTCATGTTCCAGTACCATCTCCAATGTCAAGGCCGCTCTTTAGCGTTCTTCGTACTGTAAAAGGAAAAGGATTTAGCTTACAAATTCAGTGATATGATAGATTGTGCAATCCTTTAAAAAAATGAGCATTGCTTGAAATCAGATATTTATCTTATTTTAGTTTTCAGTCAAAAGAGGCGATTTGCCAGAAGGACTATTAATTTCGTTTTTGCATTTTGCATTGATTCACTAAAAGCGTTATTTCGCTTTTCAAATTGTTGCCACCAAATACACTGCTCGACACTGAAAATGCAACACCAAGAAGGAGTGGTCAGAAATTTATGCAAATTTTAGAGTAGACGCACGTCACTGAGTTATGCGCATGGACCTTATAAGAGATAGACTAACTCAGTCGGCGGAGCGCACGTCCCCCACATGTTCGCAAGAAGGAGTAGGGACGATCTGGTTTACTTTAACATTGAAACCTATGGCGTTTGTTACCAAATAACTGTTTTTAATTATTAAATGTGATACGTTGTATATTGATGAGATTATGAAAGTCGCAGTTTTTTCAAGTAAGATTTAATATATCTCATTAAAGCACTTTTTACTGCATTTTGCGCATTATTTTCATGCATAATTCTTGTATAAACATGTTTACTTCAGTAAAACGGTCAAAACTCTAAACACGAAATATATGAACTTACTTTTGCGTACAAGTAAAATAAAATTAAACATGATTGATAGTACATGATGCATTGAAACAAATAAGGAAAAATATCTGATAATATTTTTTTGAGTATTTTCAAGCAGTGGATTCTAAAATTATTATAACATTACAAGATGATCATTTATTTGATTATATAATCATTAGTTATTAACATTACAAGATGATCATAATATGATTATTTATTTTAATAATTCATAAAATTTGGAGCATAAATTTTTCTGAGTGCAATAAAAAAATAAAATAAAGTAAAATCTGGAAGCACTCAGTTTTTATACTACGCCCAAAGGGACTTTTTTTAACGTTTTGTGTGTTACCTTTATTTATTCAATATCATGGTCTTCGCACGTAAACCACATAAAATTCAATTCAACAGTAATATCACAAAATATATGGAAACAACATATCTTTAGAATTCCCGCGCTGGAGATAAAAATATTATTTTCCGTACGGTGTTGCCATTGCTCGCTTTGAACTCATTGAGTTTGTTAATCGAAAATTCATTAAAGTTTTACAAAATATGAAATGGATTAAAGCCAATTCGAAATTCCGTCGTCCAGGTGTCTATGTTTGGGTAGAGGGTTGCGTTATTCAAAATTTTATGTCTCTAGATACCGTCGTTTTTTCACAGTGCGAGAAACATACGTGTATTCATAAAGATTCTTATTAATTAATTATTTATTATTTAATTTCTTTAAATATAATACAGGGCGATAATATTTGGTGGCAACAATTTTCAAAATGAAACGGACATTTATAGGGAAACAACGCAAAATGGCGTTTCGAAACTAACAGCCTTTCTGAGCTATCGCCTCTTTTGGGCTAATAAATTAAATTCACAGTAAATAAAAAATTCTTATGCAGAACTAGAAATAAATTTAAAAAATAATCACTATAAAATATTAGTACAATTAATTATTACAGTTAAATACTATTTTAACATTAGAATAAATGTATAAAAATTATTAAGGTGTTAAAATCGCTATTATAATTGAAATAAAACTCTTTTATAGAAATTATGCTATAATATTCATCTACAATTTTTAAAAAAGCAGCACAATTTAGAATTTTAAGCAAAAACCTTCAAAAATTCATTTTTAGGTATTTTAGCATTTTTTACTTATTTACACCAATAAACACATAAATACAACAGAAAATTGTTTGTTTGAAATTTTCTATTATTTCAGATTTAAAATACTAGTTTCTAGAAGTAGTAGTTACAAATTTTTTTATAGCATAGGAAAAGCTAAAAAAAAATATCCAGGCCTGAAAGCATGCAACAGCTTTATAATTATTTGGACATTAATTATGTTTGATAAATATGCTAAATTTTTAAAAATCAATCTCAATTTCAAAAATAAAAATAGGTAAAAATTCTAATATGTGAAACAAGGAGCTACATCCAGTTTTTTCTTGACAATTATACACGTTGCAATAGGCAACCAATGTTAAGTCTCTGTAATCGTCCCTACTCCTCGGGATGTGATCAAGGGGACAGCCATGAGTGCGTCAGACGAAGGAGAAAACCCGTTTGGGTTGGTCTATTTCTTTTAAGGTCCATGGTTATGCGAATGATGTGAAATACGCAGCTCTCCGACGCACGTGAAGTAAGATATAAGGGAAGGAACGTGCAGAATGGGCAATCACATGACCTCTCCTCCTCCCGCATCAGCACTGGACCTGGAACCTTTTTCTCCCCGATCTGAAGTCGCCGTCCCGTGGACACAATACAAATCACTCTCAAGTGCCGTTTTTACGGCAATATTTCAACTGAGCTGGTAACGTCGCGCTTAGCGCGATAAACCAGCATAAATTCAGTATTGGTATTGGTATTGAATGGGCACTATTCGTGTCGTTATTTCTGCCAGACGAATTATCCAAGAAAGTTGGTTTTTGCGCCTGAGGGTACGTGTAATAGGAGAGAATGCCAGGCCGCCTTCAACGAAGGTACTTCCAGCAGATAGACGATTTTACGGGGGGGTATGGTGATCAGACTGAGAAGGGCGTGTTGGTCCTTACGTCAAATCGCAGCTGATACCCACATGGATGCGAGCACGGTGCATCGGCTATGCCGAACATGGTTGGAACAAGGGAATGTGGGAAGAAGGAGGGGTGCAGGTGCAGCCAGAGTGACGTCAGCACGCGTCGATCGACGCATCCGCCAACAAGCTGTGGCGGTCCCGCAAGTCACTGGTACCGCGATTCTGCAGCATGTGCAAGATACCTTGGATGTTCCCGTGTCGACGAAAACCATTTCCCGTCGATTGGTTGAACGTGGCCTGCATTCACGGCGTCCGTTAAGAATGCCACTGACCCCATAGCATAGACGTCAACGTTTAGAATGGTGCCGGACTGGAGCGATGTGGATGACAGAATGGCGAAACGTCGTGTTCTCAGATGAGACACGCTTCTGTCTATCCAGTGACAGTCGCCGCATACGTGTGTGACGTCGACGCGGAAACAGATCTAATCCGGCAGTAACTGTGTGGAACGCCCCACCGCGCGACAACGTGGCATAATGGTTTGGGGCGCTATTGCCTAAGATTCCAGATAACCTCTAGTTCGTATTCAGGGCACTATGACAGCCCAAAGATACTTGGAGAATGTACTGCGGCCGGTGGCAATCCCCTACCTTCAGGGGCTGCCTAATGCAATTTTTCTGTAGAATAACGCCCGACCACAGAGTGCTCGCATCTGCCAAGATGGTCTGCAAGGTATACAGATGCTTCCCTCGCCACCGTACTCTCCTGACCTGTCACCAATCGAACATGTGTGGGATGTGACTGAACGCCGTTTGCAGACTCTGCCCCTGCCTCGTTCTGTATTCTAACTGCCATTTTGAAATAAAGATCACTTATTGCTGCTTGCTGTCTCTGTCTTTTTTCCACATTTCATCACTTTCTGACCATTCCTTCTTGATGTTGCATTTTCAATGTCGAACAGTGTATTATCGCCCTGTATTATATTTAAAGAAATTAAATAATGAAGAATCTGCATAAATGTATGTATGTTTCTCGCACTGTGATAATACTGCGGTACATAAAGCCACCAAATTTTGAATATTGAACGTTTCCACTGGAATATAGGCATCTTGAAGCCCAAATTTGAAATTTGTTTTATTATCGATTTCATATTTTGTAAAACTTTAACGAATTATCGTATTAACAAGCTCAAGGATTTCAAAGTGAGCAAGGGCAACGTTGTACAGAAAAAACATTTTTATCCCCAGAGCGTGAGACGGTGTATCGAAAATTCAAAAGATATGCTCATTTTAAAATTATTTTCCGATATTGGTTTTGAACTGAATTTTATGGTTTAAGTGCGAAGAACATAATATTTAATAAATAAAGGTAACACACAAAATGTGAAAAAAATGCTCCTTTAGACGTAATTTCAAATCTGAAACCTTTCAGATTTTTTTCTTTTTAATTTTATTTTTTAACACAGCGGACTCTCTCATGGTAACAAGAAACCGTAATCAATCACCTCTGAAAGTGAAAAAATTTTCTGAGATTTTCTAAAACCACGGGGAAAGAGGGAAATAAATAAAAAGCAGCATAGTAGCATATGTTTAGAATTCTCGATGCAGCGTTAAGTGTTGCCAAATATTTTTCTATTTTTTTTTTATTCTTTTGTCAGTCATCATATCAAAATTCAGTTTTCTTAGTAAGATGGCTTGCAAAACTTTTTTTTGTCTTTTTATTATTAACGTTGTGTTAAATTTATTAATTAATTATCACGTTCTTCGAAATTACTCCACATAAAATTCGTATTATTTTTTTTTTTAAATCCAATGGAGGGCACTTGCCTTATTTGAGCATTAGCCACTTCTAAGGCCAGAGATAATGGTCATTTTATTATGGAGGCACCTAATAGGCGCTCACCGTTGCTCCTTGAAAAGACGGACAGTTACTCGAGGACTCGAACCCAAGCCCTTCTGTACCGGAATCGACTCCCGTAACCACCATACCGTCTGAGCGGCCCAATTTAAATTCAAATCGAAAGCAAAGTCATAAAATATTTAAAAGCAACATGCTTTTAGAATTTCCGACAGATAGTCTCTCGCATTGAGATAAAATTGTGTTATTCTCAGCAGCTTTGCCACTGCCCGCCTTGAAATTGTGGATTTCTTACACAAAAATTCACTAAAGTTTTACAGATGAAATATAAAATTCGACAAAATTCAGACTTCGAGGTGCACAAGTTCGGGTGGTGAACTACGTTATTCAAATTTTGACGCCTCTAGGTACCGCTTTTCTTCACAGCACGAGAAACATACAAACATTCTTGCGGATTCTTCATTATATAATTTCTTTAAATATAAGGTAGAGCGATAATATTTAGTGGCAACACCTTGAAAAGTGATACAACGCATTTAAGCGTTTGGACGCAAAATGCCGTTTCGAGACTAATGTCCCTTTTGGGGGTAAAAATTAGATGTTTTTGAGAATATTAATAAAGAAACTAAAATAGCATTACCTTTATTTGAATACCCACAAATCACGTAAAATGTAAACAAATCAGACTGAAAAAAAAAAAAAAAAAAAAAAAAAAAAGGTAGTTAATCATTTCCGAATCATTAATTTTATCGGTTTTCAGTAACGTGTAATTTATTATAAAAGGATGATTGGCGATTATGACCCAGCTATTTTTTAAATGATTCATCTGGTCCTTTAAATGATTTAATATTAATTTTTCTTTTTAATGTTCAAGTATCGCAAAGGTAATTTATCTTTTTTTTTTTAATGTTATTGCACGTTATTTCTCGTTTATTTCGAAATTGATAATTCAGGGCACGCATGCCTGTGATTTTTTATTTAAAATTTCGTAAATCTTAAGTTATTAGACTAAAGAGTAAAAATATTAAATTTAAAAAACTGTTTAAAACTACTGAATATGCTGACTGCCGTCTGTTTGAAAAGAAGTTTGCGAAAAAGTATAGTAGATGGTTGACAGTAGTTAGATAGTTGACTTACTTTATGAAGCTCAAATTTTATATTAAAAAAGGCGAAGAGCATGTTTATGTAGCGTGGACGCACTCATCTGATTGATGCTTTTGTATTTTTAACAGTGTTTTCACCCGAAACATTGTGTGCAGTAAAGTTTTCGATTAATTTCTTGAGTCGATTTATTTTGTTAACTTTCATTGTTCCACAAAGTTTGAGTTGTGTTGTAAAATAAAAGGATAAAATAATGATCCACCTTCGTCATCACCACTATCATTATCGACCATCGTGGCTCTAGGACGACCTTGTCCGAGCTTTCTCTCTACGAATCCGGTATCCACAAATCGCTTCCGTAAGCTGCGCAAGATACTAAAGGCTCGTTTATATTTGATTGACCCTCGTATATTTTACAAAATACTTAGAATGTTCGGTCCTGTAATATTTGCTCTTGAAATGAGTGTCTGAATTTTGTTTCTGATCAAGAGGCATTTCAATGCCATATTTCTAAGGTGTTGGAGAAAACAAGTATATTCTTGTTTACGGCTTTTGCAACACCATGAAAGAAATAACAAAATCGAATGAAACTTACTGAGAATATAAACCGATCTGAAGTGCAAGTACATAGAAATGCAGAGTAAATGCGCCCTGAGTTCAACAGCATCCTGTGAACGGTCGCGCGAAGATTATAAATAAAGGATTGTTAGAGCCAGACAAGTATTGTATCTTCGTCAGTGAGCTGTAAACTGTACCGTAGGAATGGCTATGCTTTGTCGACATCAAAGGACACCGTATAAGGAAATTATAAAGTTCTGTCGGAGACGCTGTCAGTTTACATGAAGGAGAATGTTCGTCCTGCAGCTTTGCTGCTCGTAGGAAACGTAATGCTATGGAAGTGATAGGATCGAGAAACAATGTGTTAAAGAGAAGTGGAAGATTAGAAATTCTGGCACTGGATCATGAAATGCAAAGACATATGGGTGATGGACATCTCATCCACATGGCAGTGCGAAACGTGCAACTTCTTTTCGAACGTAACCACAGCATTCGAGCATTGCTACAGGTATAACATTGTCTGCTTCCGCGATATGGTAGCATGTATTGTGCAAATGACTGATTGCAAGGATTTCTTTGTAGAGTGTTCTCTTGATCGTGAACGATCGATAATTCAGGCTAATTATGGAAGCATGAACATGGACAACGCCATACGGATTGGCAACAGTACTATTTTCTGATGAGTCCACTTTAATTTAGATTAAAATGATGATTGCATATGCAATTAGAAACTATTATGAACCGTACTAGTATCTCCCAGCATGCATTTTAAAACATTATACTGGATAAACAATAAGTGTAATTGTATGTAGTTTAATTGTTATCGAGGGCATTCTTAGCTATTATGAACTGCGGATAATCTTACCAAAACCGGAACCGACGCCCAATCACATATAATTTAAATATCGAAGTTTCTTCACTGCACAACAAATATGTCTTCTTTTTTAGTCTAACCATTCGCCAAACTTATCGGGAATACAATTTAGCACGTGTGGTATATAGTCCTTCGGCTTTCCATTATTCTGCTAAAACAGCCTGCACTGACGAACTGTGGATTGGAATCAGCCACCTGGCAGGCAGTGCCAAAGCAACACGTCCAAAGCCTCTTTGAGTGGAAACATTGAACTTTTAAGTCTATGAGTTTTTAACAAAAAATTCAATAAGTTTCGTATAAGGCACAAAATAAAACAAAAACAAATTTAAAATTCGGATTCGAGGTGCACGTGTTCGGAAAAAGGACTATGCGTCACCAAAATTTGGTGGATTTAGATACCGTCATTTTTCTACAATACAAGAAAACATATACCTATACAGATTCTTCATGATATAATGGTAGAGATTATCATTACTAATGCATAGTATAAATTTATGTTCAAATCTGATGATTCTTTCATAGTGTTGTAGTTAACATACATGAATATACGTACTTTTGCTGATCATTTGAATCTTTATCTAGGTACTTACTTCCTCAATATATTTTTCATTTTAGATCGCACATTTTCACTTTGAAACTCATTTAAATGACTGTAGAAAAACTTACGTGATTTTCTATCTGCGTATCGAGCTTTCTTCCTTGTTCTTGGCTCCGTTCTGTTGGGCTGAGCCGTAGCTGTTTTGACCAGACTTTCCAGAATTTCATCGTCTATATCTGTTGTGCTTTCATAAGGAGTCGAATATCCACATCGTTCGAGCATCATCACAGAATTTGGTCGACTCAGAGTTCCACCTAAACCAAGCAACGAATGAATGGAAATCGGGATTTAATTTCTTTGTGCTATTAATTATTTCTTAGAAAAATGATTTAGAATTCTTTAATTTGTAATGATATTGCTCAAGGAAAACTTAGCATTATTAAATTAATTAAATTTAGAAGTATTTATAAAGTAAAGGTATGGTTACTGTATTTGAAAGATTTTATTTACTATTTCAATTATAAGGTATTTTCTCCGTCCTTTCTGCATGCCTTCCTGGTGTAACGATAGCACACTTGGCGAGTATTCGAAAGGGCCAGGTTCGAGTCCCGGCGAGGGCATTGCAAAATTTTCATGTCTCCTGCTTAAAAATAATAATAATAATAATAATGACTCTACACACTCTAACAATTATTTTTACTTAAGCTTTCTGGTAGATTTAATTCGTTTCTAAAAATTGCTTATTTTTCTTTTTAATTTAGTGTACCTGTAAAAAATAAAAATATGTACTTATTTTTTTTTACTAAAATTCATATGTATGTTTACACGATATTTTAAAGCTATTCTGATTACTTGTGGTTTGAGTTCTACATTTTCTGCATTTCCTTCTTCAGCAATTATCTTTGTTTCTCTTGTCAGGATAATCTGCTCTATTAACATAATTCTTTTTACATTTTTGATTCTCAGTTTCTAGCTGGAAAGAAATCAATGTCAGTGGCATAGATGATTTTTTTAAAAAAAAGCAGTCTCAAATACCCGAATAATACAAAAGTTGCAGTTTCATCAAAAACATGAAACAAATACGACTGCATTAATTCTGCACTTTAAAGTAGCTATAAAATAACTCATGAATGGAATTTAGATTAGTTATATTCGAATTGAAAAGCTGCTTTAAGCGTAATTATGAAAAAAAAAAGGCTTGAAAACTAATGTAACTTCCTTTTATCTTAATACTTTTCGAGTTATTTTTTTTTATTTTGATTGAATTATTTAAAATGTAAATTTCAGTGTTTTCATTTTAAAACTATATAAACACTTTTTTAGTAGGAAAAACTTCGGTCAAAAATTACTGTAATAGTTAGGGTACTATGATAAATATCTAAGCGATTCTCGGTAAAGTATATTAAAAATAACTAATGCTGAACATATTTTCTTCCAAATGGTTTGAACAAGCACATTTTGTGTTAAACACACATTATGTTTGGAATTGAGCCTTCCTAGCTGATTGAATTTGTGTTTTTTTCTATCTACAGCTGTTTTCCGTTAAATAGTTAGACAGATCATGAAAATCTCAAACATGATTAATTTTTATTGAACTGACCATAATAATTCCAAATGAACTGATGTCGCTTTTTTATTTTGCTTTATGCTGGTAGGTTATCTTCGAATTAATGCTTTAGATTAAAAAGTAAATAGTTTTATTAAATTTTGCATTCTCAATTAAATAATAGATAATGCTTTGTTAGGCAGAAATGAATAGAATTTCGTATTTTGTGTTAAATAAATTATGAAACATTTAGTAAAATGTATAAAATTTTTCAAATAAATAAAAGTTAATCTGTTATGTGTTAGGAAGGTGGCAGAACATGCTTCATTAGTTTGTTTTTATCTATTAAGCAAATTCTAAGCAAATCCAATTTAATCATATATTTCGTTAGTCATATCGATATGTTTACCTGGTGAGTTTTTGGGCCGCCCTCTTAGATTAATCATTGATCCCCACTGTGTCATTTTAGCTTCTTCAGCATCTGACTCTCCTAAAATCTGTCTGAGTTGCCGATCCTCTTTCTGTTCTTTTGTAGGAGCACGGAATTTATCCATCTGCAAGAGATTGTAATACAATGCATTATTAAAAAATACTAAAATTTCTAAATTATTAAGACCTCCTAATTTTAACTATATATGCCCAGTCTTTCTATATATCTAAAATAATAAGACTCTCTAATTTGAACTATATTCCCTAGACTTTCTGTATATAAGGTAGAAAAATAATTCTACATACGTACAAGTATAATGCAACTTCTTAATAAACATTATTGATTGTTGAAATCGATAAAAAAATGGCAAGAAACCAAATTATTTTTATCATTTTTTTTACTTTACTTCTGTGTGCAATAAAAGGGATAAAAATTCTTTAATTGTAAAAATTTCAGAATACTGTCTTACACATCGAAAATGAATTTATTATAAACTATATATAAAGAAAGAGAGGTATCTCTCTCTACATATATCTATATTGTTGCGTTTTTACGGGTTCGTGGATTTGAGAGTATCCGGTGAAAACACGATGCAGAACAATAAAAAGCACAATTTATTTACAGGAATCACTATTTACAGCACAGTTCCAAAATCACCTTTAAAAGCGTCGAAAATCTACAATAAATACGCTGAAACAATCAGCAACACAGCTTCAGGCTGTAACTGTACAGGTAGCTTCACGGCAACACTAAACTTCTAATAAAACACCGTGGAACAATCACCAATCCACTGTCAAGCTATACTGTAAAGATAGCTTCACGGCAAAGCACTACTCGATTGCTTTCCGTTCACAGAACTCTCGCGTAGCAGCTATTCTCACAACTAATCACACTGCTCGCAACTTGCAACAACTAACTCGCAACTACTCCGCAACCCTGCAACTAACTCAACTAACTTCTCTCAGAAACGCAAGGGTTTAAATAGCTTTTCTTAAAGTTCCACACGTTTCGAGAAATATCTCGACAGGAAGTTATTCTAGAAGCTTCCCGATTGGACCATGGGATATCGCCGATTTGGTCGCCAAATGGGCGATAAAGTCGCCAATCTGGCAACCCTACCATACACTATTTTATGGCAACCCTAGTGCTATGCCGGAAAGCTTACATACAGGCGCAACCGCCGAATTTTTCGTAACA
>KK117374.1:91581-105345 GCA_000611955.2 Stegodyphus mimosarum
CTAGATAGATGATAGATAGATAGATAGATAGGTAAAAAATCAGAATAATAAATCTGTTTGAATAAACAAAAATCTGTAGAAGCTTATAATGTGTACGTTACTGCAAAATTTGATCATGACCATTAGATTTTAGAATACATGCAGCTGATGACGTGCATACGAATTAGAAATTTTCTGATTTATCTATTATAAGATCTTACCTCTACTTTTGAGGTTAGAACTGGGTTATTACTTATGACATTCATGATATAAAATAACATTAGTTGCAATATATTGTTAAGAAATCCAGTTAAACTGATTTTTTAATGATTAAGTGTTGCTGTTACTTATCCTAACTGGTTAGCCATTAGGCTAGACCAGATCCATGAATCCAAGAACCGTCAACAAATCCAAAACGAAAGTAAGTCTTTTCAATAAGTCCTCTTTTATAAGTTTCAAACAGGTAAGATTGTAAGGTTTATCCTAAGTTTATTAACAGTTATTTTAAGTTTTGTATCTTTCCTATCTTATTCACTCCGGGACTTTCAATATAATTTAACAGGACAAATTCAAACCCCTCGAACGAATCAAAATCAAAATCACTGTCTACAATAGCACCTGCGAAAACTTGAGACTAAAAATTCGACCCCCCTTGCTAACAAGCGAAAAATCTAAGAAACAACAAAAAAAACTGCCCCTTCAAGATCCAATTTACAACCTTTTCCTTTCTTCCGAAGCTATAAGCAAGGCAACATTCACAAAACTAAAAGGGTACGTGAATAGCGGGGAGCCAACTATGATATCCATTTTACTATTTCGCAACAAAAGACAAGGGAAACAACGATATAATTCCCATAGTTGCAGCTGTCATCTTAAAAGGCTATTCCCACAGATGTTACTTCCGTTAAAAGACGCTCCCCTTTCTTCGTTAGAAAATTGAACCGTTGAAGGAAAAATAATTAATTAAAGCTTTTAAATACACTCTTTAAAAAAAAATATATATTCATTACGCTCTTCAAAATTTCAAATTAAAAAAAATCAAATACAAATACGAATAAAATACTTAAATAATTGATTGCTTAAATGATTAAAAACACTTAAATTTTTCGACACAGAATTCGCGACACAACAATAATTAGATACTCGCTTTTTGTTAATTAAGGAAAATTGTAATAGTATCAAATATAATGTGTGTGAAAGACGCTGCGGTTGGATTGTGAATTAAATTGGTACTGTATGAAATTTGAATAAACAAATTAAGGTTATACGCTAGAATTGAAGGAAAAAGCAATTAAGAAAAGGTTTGTTAGGAATTAAAAGTAAGATTTTCAAATAAAATTTAAGAAGATGTAACTGAGTAAAATCATAGAACACTAATAATTCACATCTGGAAATGGTAATTTGGATATGATACTGAAATTTTAAGAATTTTTTCTTGCATATGATGCAAAAAATTGGTAGTTTCCCTTAAACGTTTCCCATGAATGTGGACATAGATGTAATTAATGCAGAAAAAGGTAAAATTAGCATAGTCAGTGGATCTAAAATATGAAAAAAAATAATGGTACGAGTAGTGTAAATTAGTCCGAAATACTGAAATATAACGCAGACTAAATACCAGAAGATATAAGAAATATTTTGGTATGCGTGGATGTAATAGTGAATGTAGTTGTAAAATTAGAAATGAAAATTAGGAATACATTTATAGGTAATCGGTATTTAAAACTAAACATGATGTTAGAAACCTTTGAAGACCTTAAAATTATAGGAGAAAGAAATACTTATATTTAGCTATTACAATGTAAAGTTGTGAAAGGAAATTTCTGAGTAAAGCTAAGTCAAATTAAATCACGTAGATGATGAATTATGATCCGAGAATATAGCAAGTAGATATTGAAAATTATGCGGAAATGTCTGAATACTCAGTAAATGAAAACAATTCAAATTGTTAAAAAATGTGTTCATGTCTAAAATTGAATAAAATATTAGAAATTATGAATGGTGAGACGCAAATAAAACAGGATAATAAGTTAACTAGAACTATGAAATGTAAACTAAGGACGGAAATGCAGTAAATTAATATAATCCAGTAAAACAAATTATCAGTTATACACTTAAATTTAATATATATATATATTGGACAGTGTAAGGAAGATAGAGTTAAAAAAAGTGTCCAATTGCATCTAAAATTAAGTAAAGTAACAAATAAACAGCTTGTATGGAAAGTTCGTATAACATAACATATAAGTTAAAATTCAAAGTATATTGAAAATTATGAAAGGCATAAAAATTAATTTGGAAAATTTAAGTCAAACTATTACAAATTAAAAACGTAAAGTATTAAAAACTATTACAGGAAACAAATATGCTATTGTAAACAGGAAATCTAAGAATAGATTAAAAGTTCATGAAAAACTAGAAAGGATAAAATTTTAAAATAAAATTAAGTAGAAGAATAAATAAAAAAATTATCATGTAATTTCATTTTCATGACATGATGAATTGTCATTAGAGTGGAATCTCTTTTATATTTTTTTTCTGTTATATTGTTTTCAGAGACGCGTACTGAAGGGTTTTCACGACAGACTTTAAAAATACATTTCTAAAATACACAGTTCGCTTTTTCCTTCATAGAGGGAAGCATGAGCATAATACCAAAATTAGGATGCAGAAAATATTCACTTGGTATTCGTTGCCAATTTTGAAAAACTAAATTTAAATTAGAAGCAGTAGGTCTACAACTCAACTAGCAGTCTACCAACAACTGAATTGAACTCGTGATGTCATTGGCTACGCCCCCTCGGTATAATTTCATCGATGACGTTGCAAGTTGCACCTGTGACGTCACTGGCCACGCCCTCTGACCCGCTGATGCAGAATTGTCATTTTTACACTACTAGTAGGTCTCCGAACCATATTCCAAAATGGATCTTATCAGTGACATATATGTAGATCTGAGAGTAGATGAATCCGCCCCCACTCGGTGCCAGATATATACTTAAGGATGTTAACCCAAAACCAGATTTTCAATGTTTTTATTACTCAGCAACTCCCGATAAAGCAAATAGCCCAAATAGTTAGGCTATTTATTACATGGTAAAGGCTTATCCAGCGTAACAATATCCGGATGATAATTATATAATTTTCGATTAGCGGTAAAAAGCCCACCAATGATTTAGAGATGTTAAATTGTATTTTATAGTGGGAGGAGAAAACTTCAATTTCAGAAAGGATGGAATTGATATTACTTTCAATCGCTCCAGTATCTGGACCAGAGTTCCATAAAATTGAATTATCAGCAAATAGTCCAATTTTACATCTCTGAGTAATAATTGTCTGAATCGCTGCCGCGTATAATGACATTAATAGGGGGAATCATCACAGAGCCCTGAAGCAGGCCCTAGCGTAGTCTGTAGTCTCCAGAAAAAGATTCATTAACGTTGACAAAGAAAGATCTATCCTTCAGAAAATCTTCAACCCAAGCATGTGCCTTCTCATCAAATTTAAAAAAATCAAATAGCTTTATGATCAGCTTATTAATGCAGATGCGATCAAAAGCTTTTGTCAGGTCTCAAAACATTGCCGCCGTGTGGTTATTGGGTTTCAAGTTATGTGAATCTCTGACTCTTAGTCCAAAATGTAGGATTTGATCGATAACAGAGTGTCCCCTCCTAAAACCGTATTGTTCTCTCGGCAATAAATCTTTAGAATTCAAGTAAATCATTATTTTGCTATTAGTTTACGAGGGAAACTAGTCAATGCAATACTTCTAAAATTGTTAGGCAATCCGGCTGATTTATTAGTGGCACAACCAGAGCGCGTTTCCGCTATGTTACTGTAGTGCGGAATGCTCTTTTATAATATCGAAGAATATGACCTTTTTCTTTGTTGATTCACAAGAACGTTTGTTATAAAGAACAGGATTTTGTTGCCAACAAAAAAAATAAATAAACCTTCCACAATATCGAATGAATCCATCCTTTCAAGAACAAAATCACCCAAGGTATCCTTAGTTAAAATATGGGAGGGGAGCGGGACTATAAATGGATATTGCTAAAAACAGTTACACGCAGAAAGTTTTCAGATGCAAAATTAATAAGAGGTAATTTACATTGGGAAAACATTGATATGAAAACAGTTGCTTCAAATTATCATTTTTAAAATGCTAAAATTCGAAATTTTATATTTAATGGGATCCAGCTTCAAACGGATCCTTAGGTCGATGTACTTTCATCGAGTGGTTAAGACATGTAATCTTGACAATTTCTTTTTTATAAAATCACAAATTGTTTCCCTCTTCTCCTCAAAAGCTCTTTAACAAGATAAAGATATGTTTACTGATTTAAAGTTTCTTCATAGTGTCCGTATAAAAGCTAAATTTCGCATACTTTTACTGAAAGGTGCTACTTTATCAAAACTGTTATAGTTAGAAACACTAATGCATTTGATTTGTTTCTGAAACAAAAATTATGACCAACAATCGTTTGAAAGATATTTGATAGTATAATCACTTTTAAACATTTAGTTAAAAGTCTGCCAAGAAAGCAGAAATGAATGCAAAAGACACATTTATTTAAGGCAGACACATAAACTAAAATACTGCAGAAGAAGGATATTTTGCTTGGAATAAAATACGCTTTTTAATGATATTCAATAGAGATGACGAAAAAAAAAAAGAAATTAGTTAAAAATTTATATTAATGTATAATACTTTGACCAATTATTCATGCTTTTAGTAATTCTAATAGTTATAAGAAGAAAATAATGTATTTTCGTTAGAGTTTATAACTTTCCTTTTTCCTTTTGTATGTGCGTTATTTCTTTATTTCGTAAACCAATTCGGCACATTTTAGGAACAAAATAAGCGTGTTATGTGTGAGTTCTTGTAGGTATAATACACTCAGGTCTCCAAATATAATAAATAAATTATTAACAGAATAACCTCTGTTTATGTTTAGTTTTGTCCAGTGAATCCGCTCTCATTTTCCAGTGTTTTAGATGTCTAAGTTTAATAATAAAATCAAATTGCAATTGTCTATTCATACTTCAAACTGAAAAAACGTTATTCCATTTGGCCAGCAAATATAAATCATTTAAATATAAGTTTATTTTCCTCCTTGAAGACTGGCATATTTGTTTCAGATAACAGATTTTAAATTAAAACTTAAACAGATTTTAAATAAACTGCATTAAAATATGACTTATCATGTCATTTAAAAGATTAGATATAATAAATAGATCATCATCATTCAGGATTTTTAACCGCAGCCAGTGGTTTGAAAAGTATCTTTCAAGGAACATTATCAAGCGGACAAATAATCTCCGCTGCCCTCCATTTCGTATATTTAATGAATCACAGATGATTTTACCATGCTTCTTTTTAATCTATAATTTGAATGAAATCAAAAGGGACGTCGCAACACATATTGCTTCAGATATATTGAATAACTAAATTTTATGACTTTGCAGGCCAAATGATATTGATTACAGATGCATTCAATACTTCTATATTTTCAGAATAAAAGTAGAATATTAAGTCGCTGTGATCAGTGTTAAACAAATTAGAAATTTAATACTTAGTTGAAAGGAGCGGTAAATAAATGTTTTAAATAAAAGAAATCGCTTTATCAAAAATACATAATATCCGTAAATCATAAGACACGGTTTCGTATAAATGAATTCCGTTAGTTAAATTAGGTAAAGCACCCGGCGTCTGTTTGCCTAAATTTGAATCAGTTTTTCACAGAAAGTATCGCGAAGAACTGAATCCAAAAGTTTTTTCCCGTCTATCAACCTTTCGAGAGGACTTTCGGACAGGCAGATATTTAGCGTTCCCAGTCTCTTAAGAACTACAAATGTCTGTATCTTATCTGAGATTTGAACCTCGACATTAGCGGTTTCTGTTAAAAGGTTTTGACGCAATGATTATGTTATCTACCATAGGAAATGAAATCGATGAAAATAGCGCTACATTTTTATACGCGTCTTTTTTTTTTTTTTTTTGCCCAAAAGGGCGTTAGCCCAGAAAGACTGTTAGTCTCGAAACGGCACTTTGCGTCAGTTCACTATAAATGTCCGTTTCACTTTTCAAATTGTTGCCATTAAATATTATCGCTCTGTACTATATTTAAATAAACTAAATAATGAAGAATCTGCATGAATGTATGCATGTTTTTCGCATTGTGAAAAAACAGCGGTACCAAGAACCATCCAATTTTGAACAGAGTAGTTCTCCACCCGAATATGGGCACTTGAAAGCCTGAATTTAGAATTTCGAATTAGTTATAATGTGTATTTCATATTTTGTAAAACTTTAACGAATTTTTTATTAACAAATTCAACGATTTCAAAGCGAACAATGGCAATATTGTACAAAAAAAAAAAGAAAACATTTTTATCTCCAGAGCGCGAAACTGTGTATTAGAAATTCTGAAGATATGCTGTTTTTAAATACACTGGTAGATAAAATTAAGAGATGGAACACTTTTTCCCAAATATCTCTGGAAATACTAGATAGAAATAAAGGAAATTAGGTATAGATATAGCTTATTGTATGACAATGATGTGTACAATACAACAAAGAAAATGCCATTCATTAGTATGAGTTATGGCCAAAAGTCCAATGTTATCCAAACTTGAGGTTGAAAGATTGCAGTGAAAATGTAGCTAGTATGGTATGTGGTGATCTCTGACAGACAGAGAGCATGCACAAAGAACAGCCATGCTGTTAACAAGAGAGTTCAGGAGTGCTTCTGGAAGTCGCACCCACTTCTCTACCAGAGCAGTTTTTAACTTCTGAATGGTTCTGGGTTGGGTGTTGGCATATTGCAATAGTTCTTCCAGGAGCATCCCGGACATTTTCAATAGGATTCAGGTCAAAAGATTTGGCTGGCTAATCCATTTGGTGAATATCCTCTCTTTCCAATTAGTCATTAGCTACGTGGATCGTATGTGGTCGTGCATTGTTGTCCATAAAAAGGAACTCAGGGTCAACAACCTGAGTCGCGCACAGGGCTCTAGGATCTCCTGCCTGTACTTCTGAACATTCACGGAACTAGAGTCCAACACATGGAGCGGTGTGCGGGTATCTTGCAGAAACGCTACCCGGACCATCAATTCTCTACCACTATAATGGTCCCTTTCCATGATGTTATCAGGTCCCAGGTACCTTCTATGTCGATAATCCGCGAGAATCAGGTTGTAGTCTGAATATGGACTCATTCGTGAAGAGAACATTAGCCCACGGAAGCTGTATTCAGTGTTGGTGTTGTATGCATCATTGTAAACGCTTTCTTTTGTGGAAGGGAGTGAGTGGGATGCAAATAACGGGCTTTCTGGCATACAGTCCTGTCTCATTGAGTCTTCTGGCCACTGTCTTCCTTGAAACTGATGTTCCTATAGGAGTAGCGAGGTCAAAAGACAATTGTGCGGATGTAGACGTCCTCTGGTGCTTGGCTGAAAGTATCAAATACCGGTTGTCATTGGTCGTTGGGCTCTCGAGCGACCTTGTCCTGGTCTTGTGGACGCTGACCCGTTGATTTTAAATTGATTCCTTAAACTAGAGATGACACTTGGTTTTGCATCCGTTCGCTTGCAACCTGAGAAGGGATTGCCCTGCTCAAGCCTACCCACGATTCTCCATCTCGTACCTTTGTCTAAGCGAAGGTGTGTAATCATTTCACCTAAAAACAGCAGGATTATTAAAGAAAGATAATAAAAATTACTACTGTGTTGCAGAGCGGAATGAGCTGAGTAGCTGGACGCGGACTTTTACGCATCCTGCTGGTGTAGCAACGCCCACAGAAACACATAAACTCATCTCAGCGACAGCAGCGCCGCAGTGACATTATATGGCAACCAACTGTCCAGGTTTTGTCTGGTATTTAGGAGGAATGTGTAAAAATGTTTTCCATCTCTTAATTTTGTCCACCGGAATATTTTTAGCCCAAATGCTCTCGTATGTGTGTGTAAATAAAAGATACGTCCCTTTGGGCGTAATATAAAATCTGAAATCTTTCAGTTTTTTTATTATTATTTTTAGAGATAAAATGTGTTTCAGATGTATGAATGAAGAAGACATCTTCCAGTTGTATCATTCACTTGTGACACACCTTGTTTATAAAAACTGAGACAACATCACCAACCGAAAGCATTACATAACCGAAGCAGTTAGTCCAATCAAATAAATACAAATATCTTAGAGAAGCACAGCAGGGCATGATCGAATGATATTGGCTTGATGATCAACGGATCGACTTACCTAGATATGTAGTAAAACATGTACAAAAGCTTAGATTTAATATGAAACAAAATGCATCAAATATTTGAAAAAAATTAGAGAAATGTTAAGGTTGTAATAGCCATTTATGTTATGGCCATGATTTACTTCCATCGTACGCTTTACAAAGCCCGGCAAGCTATAGATATAACAAATGTATGTGATCTTTCTTCTTAGCTGGATTACTGAAGTTCTCTCAGGTGAAACTTTGAGTAGCACTTATTTCTTCAGATTGAGTCTTTGAGCACCTTCTTCAGAAACAGAAGCTTTCTCGAACAGGACAGTTAGAGCAATTTTTCAAAAGATGAAAATTTATATATATCTGAATTTCTGTTTAAATACTTTCGAGTTTTCAGATGGGATATTTGTAAATAATAAAAATTAATAAAAAACAATACTTACATCTGTAATCATCTTTCCTCTGGTTTTATTCCTCTCCCTGAGAGCAGCTGCTTTCTCGATCTGTTGTTGCACTCTTTCTCGACAAGTTCTGTACTCCAAGGCAAACTCGCTGATGACTTTGCATATGGTGTGAACTTTTGTCTCACGTATAGCGTGGGATGGAAATCCTAAGTAAACCATCAGCTTGTAGAATCTGTTGAAAGCGTAATGACATTCGTCGCTAATAGTGTATTTCACAGTTGAATTAGACTGTATAAAATCACATCAAGATGTCATCGACAGAGTTGAGACGGCAGGAAATTTTTTTTTTTTAAATGGGTTCTTATGAAAACAAATTTTCGTTATCCATTTTATGCTGATATCTGAATTTGGTATATAAAATGAAATGAACAATAAAATAAAAAAATAGCTTGATTCTAATTAATTATTACAATTTTAACTTTTACATAACAGAAACATGAATTCGAAATTTTCAATACATCCAATACAAAGGTTACAGTTGAATTTCTTAGTAAGTATCAGTTATTTTATTATAGCTCACGTATACTCTACAAAAAATTGACCTGATGATTCCTTCATTTCTCACCAAATACTGCATAGAATGTTGTGCATGTCACGGAATACTGCATTATTGTACTCTGTTTACAAAAATGAAAAGCATTTTCATTTTTGTAAACAGAGTACACATTGAAATATAATTATTTCACATAACTAGTAACTGGCTTAGTAGCTGGATTTTTGGTAAGTCCGCATATAGTTGGCGTTTTCGTTTCTTAAATATGAAAAAATAAGAGTTTCAAAAAAACCTTCATTATAATCCCCCATTTCAGGTGTAGCGCGTCTTCTGGATTTACTATTAAATGTATTACTTTATAAGGAATTTCTCCCGCCTTCTTAACATGCCTTCGTAGTGTAATGGTCAGCACGCTCGCCGCGTATTCCGACAGGTCCGTGGTTTGAATCCCGGCGAGGGCATTGCTCATTTTTTCGCCTCTCTTGCTTTAAAAAAAGAAAAACCCAATGACTCTACAACCTTATAAAGCACTTTTTTCTCTTCTTCTCGCATGCCTTTGTAGTATAATTGGAAGCATATTCGAATGACAAATGCTTAGACAAACTGTTCTTTGTCCAGAAAAGGGAGGCAGAATTTAAACTAAATGATATTCAGAAGTTAATTAACGACCCAATAAAAAGAACAGAAAAAACATGAACTGTATTACAGTGAGAAAAGAAGAGACTTTAATTTTAAAATAGGAGATAAAGTCCTGAAATGGAAACACGCGTTGTCTTGGCCCCTCTATATAAAGTATCAAAATTTTTTCCAGATTTGAGGGACCGTTCTTGACAGAACAAATTTGTAGTTCGGTTTTATATTCAAAAGGAAGCAAAGAAGGTAATACACTGCCAATGTGGATCAAGTTAAAAAATATTATGATCGTAATGAGATGCCTATTTTTAAAAATATTTTACAGGAAGCATCAAACACAGGTAAAGGACCCTCAATATCGAAAAGGGTTCTTCCAGGAGCAAAAAGGAAGGAACCAAGAGTAGTGGAGCCGGAACTGAAGAAACGTCGACATGATGAGCCAAAACGTATGAACAAACGAAAACTGGAAACAGCACAAGAGAGAAACGAGTCTCTGAGGAAGGAAGGGGAAACAAAACTCTGCACAAGATCTATCAACTGGCGAATGGGGAGGAAAAGGCAATGAAGATATCAGAGGTCACGAATCCAGCCACTAAGGAAGGAAGGCAGGGATAAGATAGTAATGCAAGTTTCCACAAAGAAAACGCCGAATAGAAGAGAAGCATTTGAGGAGAAAGAAACTCCTGAGAAACCGACGACTGACCAGTTAAAATATCCGCCAGAGCCGAAAGCGTCCACCCAGGTAAAATTGGAGCAACACTACAAGAAGGTAGCTTGGGACAGAGGAGTGAAAAGAAAGCAGCTGGCAACGGGGAGCAATGGGCTCGGCCATTCCGGCAGAGAATCCGAGTCAAAATATTTATTTTAAGCATATTTATTTCTGAATTTTCTTTAATAAAAAAAATTAAATTATATGTTACTCAACTACCCACTAAAATACAGTTTTCAATTAAAAAAATGAGTGAAAGGGCAACATTTATTTTATTTTACTGACATAAATTTCGAAAAGCGAGTTTCTACTCATGGCCAATTACGCCTAATAAAATAGAATCTAAAATTCTGAAATTTTGTTTTATAGACTTTCCTTTTTATTTGAACCATAAACCAGATTTTATTTACAAACGATCAGTCGGAAGTATATTAAAATAAAAAATCGCCGACAGAAGGCGTATGAGGCTATTATTAACATGTTAAAATCCGAGGATGTTGGAAAGTTCAAGCAAAAAATTAATAATTATCGCTCAACCTCATACACTTCTGGAATAAATATGCTAATTGTGCATTTTGACACTCGAAATAAATATTGCAGAGAACTGTGGAATTTACCCGTCCCTAGAAACCGAAGCGCTATCTGCGTTCCCGGCAGCACCTCGAAAGGACTTTTTTTTTCGGTAAGTGGATTGACCGTTTCCAATAAAGGTTCAAATTATCCTTCCCCCATTCTGCTGAAGTTTTTGTAATTCTGGATATCATCGCCCCGAAGTTCATTCAAAACATGATTTAATGCTCCCAATTCATCGCGGCGAGCTACATAATTATGTTTTGATTTCCTTTTCTTTTCCTTCCCCCCCTAGAACAGAATTTAATTTTTTGGAAACTGTAGTTCGGTCCGAGGTTCGAATCCCGCGAACGGGCTGGCTGCATGGGCGTTTTCGTGGTTTTCCCCAGGTGTAACGTGTATACGAGCCAGTTTCCCTTAGAAAGTCCTCCACGAAGGCATCCCTCCCTTTAGGCAGATAGCCCTCGTGTGCTTTGCCATAATTGAGTAACCTAACCTAACCTTGGAAACTGCTTCCCAAACTTCGAGCACAGCAAGCT
Organism: Stegodyphus mimosarum; assembly: GCA_000611955.2. NCBI lineage: Eukaryota > Metazoa > Arthropoda > Arachnida > Araneae > Eresidae > Stegodyphus > Stegodyphus mimosarum. The sequence goes on from KK117374.1 coordinate 103,206, forward strand.
GCACGTGAACTAAGCCATCTGTTATCGGGCACCTGGGCTCGGCATCCATTTTGCAAACAAACGGAGGCGAGGTGTCAGTCCGCTCTGATTGGTGTAAACGATCTCTCAGAGTACAGATCCGTTTTACTCGGTTCGACACGTTCGGACGAGGAGCTCGCCGAAGGTCACTCGGAGCTCACCTGGAGAAGTCTAAACTGACCTTTAAACCAAGTTCCTTCCAGGGAAGACTTCGTAAACAAAAGGGTGACCGAATTTGCCAAGCAAAAGATAAGTCAAAATTATTCTATTTAAATTTACTTTCAAGCTAGTACGAAGTTGGTTGAAAATATTTATTTCAGTTTTGTCTCGGGAAGAGAACAATGCTTATTTAATTAAGCAAAGAAGCTTTTTTCTATTCTTTTGTCTAAATATAAATTACAGTTTTATATTTAGTAAGAAGCTTAAAATTTTGTATTATGCAACTAGTTTATTATTATTATTATTATTTATTTTTTATTATTTTATTTTATTTACTTATTTATTTTTTATTAAGCAAGCAGCTTTAAAGTATGAAGCAAGAAACTTTCGCAAATAATCTTCATGGATTTAGAACGAAATGATAACTTTGGTCGTAGACCGTTTTAGAAAATATTTGTATGGTATCAGAAAACAACTTCGTTACTCAAAATTTTTAGAAATTTGTTGCATGTAATTAATTTGAAATTATTTTCAGCTGACTAAAGTAAGAAATTATTTAGGTAAAAATGTTTGAATTCTTAAATACTTGAAGTATTTTGCATGTTTGAAATCTGTACTTTGAATGAAAGAGTAGTTTAAGATTAGTTGTGAATTGTAATAGAAGAAAGTAAAATTAATTTAGAATGATGTAAATTAAAATGTTAGGCTCTCCAACCAACACTAAGTTAATTTTCACTAGCGTTAACACTAGTGAAAAATACATCGCACGAAGGCTAGCGTTAACACTAAAATTCGCAAATTCACTAGCGTTAACACTAAAATCTGAGGCTGAGATTTGATTGTAGGGTGCCTGTCTTAGGCCTAGTTGGTTTAATTCTGACAAGTAGATGTGGGGTAGTCGGAAAGAGTTGTACTCATTTTATATAAAGCACGCTCGCACTTGCAATACACAATGCTGGAGAGCAAGGGGGAGTCTCAGTGTGGGTAGAAAGATTGAAAAGAGTAAATGTAGCCCATGTACGAAAGTTTGAGCTGTTTAAAAGTGTTGAAAGTAGTGGCATTCGAATCTATGTTAAACAGAATTCTAAAACTATTTTTCTTCCAGATACCTGGAAGGAGACAATACGAGAATTTCTAAAGAAGATAAAGTATTTATGTGCCACATTTACCATCTGTAAAACCTTAAATTTAGTCATGATGTAGATTAAGGCTGTAAAGGTGACTCACATTTAGATTTAGAATTTAAATATCTTATTCAAGCTTTTAAAGCCTTCGTGCGATGTTAAATTCTGGCGAGGGAAGATGTAGAGTTTCCCTTATTTTGCAAAACAAATTTATTTTAAGTTAGATACCCTGAACCCCCTCGCATTTTCTCGCTAGGCTGTACATTTAAAGTTAAGTGAAGTGAGTATTTAAACGGGTAAATCTCTGAGTTTATTCAGAGCGTGTTTTCGCTAGTCAGCGCCCGTTTCGTTGTTATCTGGCTGTTGCGTCTTTTGGCCATTTCAATAATCGTAACCTTCGTTAGGTTTGTCAGTCTACCTAAGTTAGCTGTAACTTAACGTGCTAATCCAGCACTATTCAAATTAGACTTTTAAATGGATTCATATACTACGTTTAAGTTTCACCGCGAGTTGACGGTGTCATTGGAAAGCACGAAGATCGTGCCTTTCTGTTATTAGTTGGATTTAATAAAGGGTTATTTTTACCCTCCTTCTGTGCTGGTATCATTTCCTGCCTGTGCGATAATTCGTCAGGTTCTTTCTAGGATCTAGTTTAGTTTATATGGAATAGAAGAGCAAGATCTTACATAGTCTATTTTGTTTATTCTGTAGTAATTTCCAGTCACTTCCTTAGAATTATATCTTAATGATTTTGCAAGTGTTATAATAAAATTCTGTAAGGTTCCCATTATTTTAAATAACCAGTTATTTTATTTTTTGGATCTTTATTGTCACTTACT
>KK117374.1:105357-141753 GCA_000611955.2 Stegodyphus mimosarum
AATGAGGTAGAAAGAGATAGTATTGAAATGAAGGTTTTGGGGCTTTAAGCGTGTTCTGCCTTCCGAAGCCACGTTCCTAGATTGTGGCTAGCTCAGACCAACATATTAAATCTTCGGCCTTGTATTATAATTGCCTATATTTGAGTATCTACGCCGGTTAAATTTGTGAGCCAATTTTAATTTAAAATTACATTTGTCTTCTATTTTAAGTTATCTCACCACAAATGGTTGGCTGATTTGTAAGCACAAGACGCGCTTTTCTGCTCAGTATGCCATTGAATAAAAAGGTTTATTTAAACCTTCTCAGAACTCTGTCACTGAATTCAGACACAATGACAATTCGCTTCCTGTCTGTAAGAAAGTTGGACTGTACATTAAAATCAAGTTAGCAGGTTTATTAATTTTTAGATCATGATATTTCAATTTTATAATATCTTACCTATTCAGAACTCTTCTATGAATTATTCCTAGGACTATGATCCTTTCAGCGCAGTCATTTAGAAAATCACATAATCTGAAAAGACATTAAGAATACTTAAAAGGGTTAAGCGAAACTATGTTAAAATGTGCTAAATCTATAGGAAATATATTTTTCTGTAAACCAACAGTGCTCAATATTAACCTCAAAAGACCGATGAACATTTTCTAATAAATTCAAAAATCACCTGAGAATTGATTAAAAATTGTTTTAATGAAGAAGCAAATAAACGCGGAACGTTTCTCAGTTTGGTATAATATTTTCAGTCACTCGGTTGGAGTCATAATCTATGATTACAAATCTAATGTATTCTAGAAACCAAGCAGTTTCCACACGGCGATATACATATATATATATATATATATACGTTTGTCTGTCTGTTCATCGCATTGTGGGAAAAAGGCAATGCTAAGAGCTACCTAATTTTGAACACACGTAGTCCTCCATCCAAACGTGCGCATCTCGGAATTTGAATCTTAAATTTCAATTTTTTAAAAAAAATTTATTTCATAGTTTACGCGAATTTAATGTAGTTGGTAAACAAACTCAGCGATTTAAAATCAATTTGTTATCACTGTTGGAAATAAAGCATTTTTATTTTGTGCGCGCCAGTGTGTTGCCATTCAGCAAATTACAAAATATCTATCTTTCGAATGTAATCAACAACTTCAGTTATTTAAAAGCAATGTATTGCCAATGCCGGAAATAAAATACTTTTATACCCCATACACCAGTGCTTTGCAAGTGTGTTTTCCGCGCGCCAGCGTGTTGTCATTCAGCAAATTGCAAGATATCAATCTTTCGAATATAATCAACAACCTCAACGATTTAAAAGCAGTGTCAGCGGTCATGATCTACTTCATGCTTTTCCAGAGGTGTGGTTACAGGGTGTAGATTATATGTGGTCGGTACGTTATTTCCAAGGATTAAGCAAAGTTCACACACAACATTTATTACGATGACAACACAAAGTAATATTATGAAGAAAGATACATATTTAAGAATGGGGGCTACAGGATTTTGCGCTTTTGACGCTTCAAGGTACGCGTCTGTTCATGGTAGTTACAAGAATGAACTGGCACTTTTTTGGCGCGATGATAGCGTCATCTATACTAACTTTTAAGGACAGAACACAATGTATTGCGAATGCCTGAAATAAAATACTTCTAAACCCCACACGCCAGTGCGTTGCCATTCGACAAAACGTAAGATATTTAACTTACAAATTTAAGCAGTTATTGGCTGACATGTAAGGTTTATCCTAAGTTTTTAAGTCATTTATATTTTCCTTATATTTTCAGCTTACAATTTCCTACCAGAATGTGTTTTCGTATTTAATGCAAATGAGTAAGGGTAGTATTTATTTAAGTCGAAGTCCCACTGACTTCAAAATAACCAAATACCTCTACAGGAGAATCAACCGAAACTCAAGTATCGTAATCCAATGAATGTAACAGAAGTATTCCCAGGCGATACTTACGGAATATCACTATTAAAAGAAGCAAAAAGCTTCCAATGGTCGCTTTTATGCATCACTTCCCTTGTATGCCAACTAAAATCCTGGAGAAATACGGAAGATGATGATGATGTATCTGCGCAGTTGTAAGTCATGAGGAATAAGAGCAACGGTGACTAAAGCTCACATTGCGTGAGTCAATACACTGCCAAGATGTTTTTCTGTTGACTTTATGTTTTTATCTGTGTATAACTAACTCTATTGTGAAGAATATTGACTGTTTTAGCTGAAACGAACTTACTTTTTAAATTTAATTAAATGTTTTTAAATTATTTATTTAAACAGTATTGTGCTTCGCGTAATATTGTTCGATTAAGGTGAGTTGTAGAGTCATGATGAACGAATGTAAATATTTTCCTTTTAAAAGTTAATTTCCAATTATTAGGCAGGTTTCATATTCTCCATTTGGCAACAGACGATTTTTTTTTAAGAGAATGTATGAAATAAATGGCTGAAATGCATCTTAATGGACGTTTATGTCCATTAAGATGCATTTCAGTCGTTCGATACATTCTCTTAAATACGGCATTTATTAAATATTTTGTCTTTCATTATGCTCTTACTGTTATTATTTTTTGAAGATATACTTTGATTTAAAAAAAGGAGAGAAGATGATATAGTACCATAAGAAAATTAATCATACGACTATAATGAAAAGTATGCAGGACCTAGCAAGCAACGTTTTGCGTTCAGTATGCCGTTCTCTTCCTGCCAGGAACGAAAACTAAATAACCATTTCGGCTGCTACTCACATTTTAATTTCACGAGGTGGTTATACCAATGCAATCTTCTTTTGTGAAGAATATCTCTTTCTTAATGAAACGGAATAGCCACTTTTTCATTTCTTGGCAAATACCAAGTTGTGAAAGCCCTTGCAAACATTGAGTTAAAAAAAAAAAACACTTTTTTTTTTATTTGCACACATTACACGTTTTGAACGCCGTTTGGAGAGCATTTGGGCTAAACATGTTTGAAAATAACATAGCTCTAGAATTTCCTATAGACAGTCTCACGAGCTCAAGATAAAAGTGTTTCATTCCGTACACTGCTGCCTCTGTCGAAAACGGCCTGTAAAAAAAAACTATAAAACAAATTAATAAACAGACGATTCTGTTTTCACTAGATGACGCGCGATGAAATGTTATGACTTTATTTTTTTGTTATTAATTTTTGGCAACGAGAATGAAAAAACAGTTGAACAAACAAGATGTTAGATATTGGATGTAATTTCGATTTAGTGTGTTTCTGTATATCTTAACATTGAAATATTCGAAATTAAAAGATTTTTTCTTTCTTGAGATGTAGATTTCATAGATCTTCGAAATTATCTTTAGGCAAGATCACCCGGGCACGATTTTTTGACGGAAGAAAGGTAAGTGAAACTTTTTTCCTTACTTTTAGAACTTAGAAATTGAAAAGTAAAAAGTTAACGTTCTTAAAGTTTTACTAAATGGCAGCCGGGATGTGAGCTTGATTAATTGATCTTGTAATGAATCGAAACTAGAAATAATTTGAAATAACTTGTGTTCATTTTATCATTGTGAAACATTGAAGCTTAACATGTAGAATTTTTATTTGAATTAATTGACATTGATAAGGTGAACTGTGTTGTGTATACTTCAAATATAGACATTTACTGAATCTTTTCATATTCTGAATTAATTTGAATTGATAGCATTCTTAAAAATTTGTACATATACTTTAAAATATGGCCGAAGCACAATCATATGAGTTATTAAAAAGAAAACGTAAATCGCTGAGAACAGCGGTTACGAAGGCAGTTAATGATTTAGAAGCGGAATTATCAAACATAGATTTAAATACTGGAAAGATAGATGAGCTAATAGAAATTTTTTCCATTAAATTTGAACCTCTAGCATCAGTTATCAGCAGCTTGACGCTTTTGAAGCCTGAGGAGTTTGATACAAAATTCGATACTACACAAGAATATGGAGAAAAGGTTTTGCTTTGGCAGTTTCGTACGAAAAAGAAAACGAAGAATTTCCGAAATCTCAAATCATGACAACCTTTGAGCCTCCAATAGCTCATCGATTCGAACAAATTTCGAATTCTGATAACCTTTGTATTAAGGTCTCTAAATACCATATTGCCCGATTCTGTGGAGATGACGGCTCAAAATGGCTTACTTTTTGGAATAGTTTGGAAACAGTTGTATATAATAATGAGTTCCTAAACAAAATAGATAAATTTAATTATTTAAAGGCTCATTTGGGAGGATCTACTTTGAGCACTGTGGAGGGTTTTCCTATTTCGGCAGAAGCCTATGATAAAGCTGTACAATTATTAAAGGATAGATTTGCCAATCCTGAAATATTGATTCAAGCACACATGAACAAGATTCTAACTATGCAGCCATTAAAAAACTCTAATGATATTAAATCTTTTAGGATGTTTGTTGAAAACTGCAATGTGCAGTTAAGAAGTTTAGAACCATTAAACGTGTCTCCCAAACATTATGGCAGTATTTTATGTCCTATGCTATTAAAACTTATTCCGACTGATTTAGTGTTAGAATATCACAAGAAAACAAATCTGGTTCGGATATTCAACGTTTACTTTCGTTTCTTACTCTTGCTTCGACAGCACGTGAACAGACATATTCTAACAGAAAGTCGTCATTCGAATTAAACAATCGAAAACAAGACTCCAGATATAATTTTCAGCGAGATAAGAATTTTAATAAAAAACAAAATTTAAAGGATGTTCCAACTGCGAATGAATTATTGACGGCTTCGACGCCAGTCGGAAGGAATATAGAGAAAAAGAAAACAACTTGTGTATTTTGTGATTCTATGACTCATACTTCTGACTTTTATAATATAGTGATGAATCTAACTTTGGAAGAGAGAAAAAATATCTTATTGCTCAAAGGAACCTGCTTTAACTGTTTACAAAAAGCAAAGCATTTATCGCGGAACTGCCCCATTAAGAAAACTAAATGTGCATTCTGTTCTGGATTATATCACAAATTTGAACAACAGAAAAAGGAAAGAATAAATAATATGGATTCAGAGTCTACCGATCTAACTAATCAAAGCAAGGAAGAGGATTTTTTTTTCTGCAAATGTCAACTGTTTACATTGAAAATGAAAATTCAAGGCAACTGGTGAGGTCGATTATAGACACTGGGAGCCAGAAAAGTTGCATTTCAAAACAGTGGCGTGCGGTCCATTGTACACCCTGGCAAAATTATGAGAGACAATAATTTTCTGCACCTATGTCTACTTATCTTTATATCGTATATAATAAATATTATTTATAATATATTCAAATATTATGCTGATTTGCTTGCTTGTATTCCCGCAGTGGTGCGGTACTAGGTGCTGCACCACTTAGCGCGTTCAAAAGCAAACGAACATAGGAAGTTTTGATGTGTACTCACTGCGCACTAATAGAAAATCACGCTTTATATGTATGGACTACTGAAGAAGCACATCATACTATGGCACTGAGGCAAGTGCAGCTATTTTTCTGCACTTGGCACCCAGAATCATCCGAAGGTACGCTTTATTAAGCGCTGTATTAGAGCGGGGACTTAAGTGCTGAAGCGCTTTTGTTTTTTTAACTGATTAACTGACCATACGATTTTGCAGACCGGTAATGTTTAAATTTATATATTGTAAGATTTTGTTTTTATGGAAGTATAAAAGAAGTACTTCATCAATATAAAGGGAGATGTTTTAGTGTGGTTAAGTAATTTCGGTGATGTATTATATTTATAGAAATAATTCGCTGAAAAACAATTTTGTTTTGTTAGACAAAAAAGAAATGAATTTTAACAGAACAGTCCAAATTTTACCATTCATTGTATCTTACAGACAGTATATAAGTTATATCTGTAGCACCATATAACTGGTTTTGTTTTTAAAAATTTTCGAGATTTTTTCGCAGAATATATGATTTCCAAATGTTAAAAACAATTAATAAATATGATTTAATCCACTGACCGAACAAGAAACAGTTCGTTCTATTGAGCCAGCGTACATGTGAAATCCTCTGCACGAGGAATAGAAGTTCCGTTTGTCGGCACCAATGAGCATCCTGATGACTCATCCTGATGTCATCAGGCTGATAATGAGGCACCGCAGCGGCGGGAACCGTGTGGTGCTACGTTTGCTGAAAATATAAGTTTTTCGTAGAAGCCCGAAGCGTTGCTTTTTAGCCGCCGATATGACACCGTACAACACAAGACATGATTTTTTCTTCAGTGCTAGTAGAATTCTCATAAGTTTAGCTGTTTTTATAGTTATACCTCGACTACTTGTAGGTAAATCTTTTATTTCTTGTATTCTTTAAATTTATATTCATAATAAATAGCCCATTTCAGAATGGATAACTCGGATGTCTCAATAATTAAAGATTTATTGGAAAATTCATTTTCGAGATGAGACGTTACTACAAAAAACGAAATAGTTAAATTAAGTAGACCGATGCCGGATATTATTCTATCGCAAAACGTTAAAATTAAAGGACAACAGTGTGTACGACATTTTCAAAAATCTATGTATGAAATTTAAACGGTCAACCGGTTGTAGTGAACTGAATAAGTTCTATTGTTGGCCATATTTACTTTTTGTTGTAATTGAAAAGGATAAGAATATTTGGACAAAACAAGGCTACAATGATTTAAATCATCTCCACGAAGCTGCAAAGAAACATGAAAAAACACAATCTCACATAAATGCCGTAATACTATTAAAAACATTTGGTACCGCCAGGATAGATTTAATGTTAGATCAACAAAAGGCTTCATCGATTGTTCAACACAATGAAAAAGTAACAAGAAATAGAAATATTCTCAAGAGATTAATAGGCGTAGTTTGTTACTTAGCAAAACAAGAAGATGTATTTCGTGGACACAATGAGAATATAAATTCCCTTAATCGACGAAATTATATAGAATTAATAACTTTAATTAGTAAATATGATTATCTTTTAGCAACCCATTTAAGAACTGCAATTGTATTTTCTGGAACCTCTAATAGAATGCAAAATGATATTATTGCATCCATAAAAATATTGTAATTTCAGAAATTAGAAATGAGGTAAAAGAAACGCCATTCGTTGCTATTATGCTGGAAGAAACATTTGACATATCTCACAAATCGCAATTATCGGTTGTGCTACGATATGTTAATAGTTGTAGTGCACCAGTGAAAAGATTTTTGTTTTTTAAAGATGTTAGTGGGGATCGTTCAGCGGAAGTTTTGTGTAATGCTGTGCAAGAAACGATTTTGATTTGGAGGTGTGAGAACAAACTGATTGCTCAAACGTACGATGGGGCGGCAGTTATGGCAGGAGCGTTGAATGGGAGGCAGAAAAAAGTAAAAGACGTTTTCCCAGAAGCTATGTTTGTGCATTGTTGCGCACATGTACTTAATTTAGTTCTGTCGCAATCTGTATTGTTTATAAAGGATTGTAAATTATTTTTTGCAACAATTTCTGGCATAGACTCATTTTTTTCGGTGTCTACAAAAAGAAACCATGTTTTAAATGAAATTATTTTAAAAAAAATTCCAAAATTAGCTACAACACGTTGGAATTATTCATCTCGTTTGGTAAATACCATAAAAAGCGCAAGGCCAGGCCTATCTGATTTATTTGAAAATATTATTGAGAATCCAGAAGGCTGGGATAACGATACAATTAATATTGCAAAGAGTTATCACATGTTTTTGAAGAATTTAACGGTAATTTTCTCTTAAATATTTTTGCCAAAGTTCTATTTGATATTTTGATTATATTTTGATATTTATACTATTATTATACGGTTATATTTGATATTTTTGAAGAATTTAACGGTAATTTTCTCTTAAATATTTTTGCCAAAGTTCTATTTGATATTTTGATATTTATACTGATGTTCTATTTGATATTTTACAAAAAACTAACTTAGATATAGCATATTCTAGTCAAAAAGTAGAGGAAGTAAAAGATGCAATTCAAAATATGCGAAATTCTGTTGCATTTGATGAAGTTTATGAAGAGATTATTTCTATAGTGGGTCCCCCAAATTAAAAAAAAAGTCGTGTAAATTTACAAAACTCAAGTGTAGACCAAGACCAACATTTTAAAAATTTATATTATGAAATAATGGACACTATTTATTGTCAGTTAGATGTCTGTTTAAAAAAATTAAATTCGCTCAAATTTTTTGAACTATTGAATTTCAGTTTTTTTAAGAAATATCAAAGTAAATTTCTGGATGAATGCCTTAATTCCTTAAAGAACGCTTATGTAAAACATTTCGATTTTGTAAAGCTAACCGATGAATTATGGGTTCTTTATCGTAGTGAGTCATACCACGAAATGAATTTATCGAAACTTATTCAGTATATAATGCTGAATGATTTGACAGATGCCCTAAGCGAAGTAAATAAATTGGCACATTTAATTTGTACAATCCATTTTCAACTGCTTCGGTGGAGAGATCATTTTCAGCATTGAAAAGAGTAAAAAATTATGCACGCAATACAATGAGCCAGGATAGATTAAGCAATCTACCTCTAATAACAATAGAAAAAGAAATGTTACACTTATTACAGTCAAAACCAGAGTTTTATGATCATGTAATTAATGATTTTGTTAGTAATATGGATAGACGTATGGATTTTGTGTACAAATGAATAATAAAAAGTTAAAGAAGTGTTTAATGTACATCTTTACGGTTTTATTATTATTATTGTTGTTCTCTGCACACCCTGCATGAAAACCTACCGCACGCCACTGTTTCAAAATATGTTGCAAAAACCATGGGTTTGAAGAGTAGAGGAAAAGAAACGATAACTCATAGGCTTTTTGGAGGTAAAAAAATGACCTCAGTTCATGATAGATATACGATTAAGTTATGGAGTTTTGATGAAAGATTTAAATTTGTTATGGAAGTCAATGGTCAGGAACATATTTGCTTAGGCATACCTAGAATTAATGATCATAACATCTTACAAGAATTAAAAAGAATGAATATTTTTGTAACAGATTATTATATGAATAAGAAACTTTGTCTTTTCGAAAAAGACGTTAATGAAATTCATATCTTATTGGGCTCTGTGAAAACATTATTAACTGGTAATGTAAAACAACTTTCTGATGATCTCACCGCAGTCGAAACGCATTTAGGGTGGACAATTTTAGGAATATCTGAACATGAATATGACTTTGAAGCAAAACATTCGCTGTTGGTACAGTCCTTGCTTACGAATCTTTAAAAACTATCAGATTTATGGGAATTACATTCGCTAGGCATAAAAGATCCCGGTGAAAAGCGAACAAAATTAGAACTACAGAATCTTGCTTTGAAGCATTTTGAAAACACGGTGGCTAGAAATAAAGAAGGCAGGTATATCGTTTGCATTCCTTGGATTAAGGACCATGAAAAACTTGGAGATAGTTTTGAACAGGCTAAAAAACGATTGAAGAACACTGTGAGATCTTTGAGAACTGCAGGAAGATTAAATGATTATGAACATGTATTTGATGAATGGGAAAAGAAGGGGATTATCGAAAAAGTTGAGTTGAATGAGTCTAACGAAACTGGGAAATTTTATTACTTATCCCACCGACCAGTGTTTAAAGAAAATTCTACAACTAATATTCGACCTGTTTTTGATGGTTCTGCGCGACAGAGCAGTTTTAATTCACTCAATGATTGTGCAGAAAAGGGCCCCAATCTCATTGAAATGATATCTTCAATTTTGAATCGTTTTAGATAAGGAAAAATAGAAGTCATATCGGATATTCGGAAAGCCTCTTTGCAAATTGCTCTACATGGAAATGATAACAATTTCCCACGCTTTTTGTGGTGGTTAGGAGGAAATCCTGAGAAGTTAAGTATATACCAGCATTGCAGCGTTGTTTTTGGCTTTTCGGGCAGCCCATTTTTATTAGCAGCAATTTTAAATTATCATCTAAAGAATGCACCTGACCGTTTGAAAATGGCAGCTGAGAAACTGAAAGACTCTATGTATGTAGACAACTGCGTTACGAGTGTAGACTCAGGTGAAGAACTAGAGTCTTTCCAACGAGAAGCCAAAGAACTGCTAGCTATGGGGAAGTTTGGTTTGCGTGGGCTAGCTTCACAGTGAAGTGTGTGGTCAAAATTTTGAAAGAAAAATTGGAACATAAAAAATCAGATCTATCTGAAATGCAGGTACTGGCTCTTGCATGGAATTTAGAAGAGGATTTCTTGTCTGTCACATACAGAGAAACAGAAACAAAAGGAGAACTCATTACAAAAAGGAAAATCCTTTCGTTAGCACATCGAATTTTTGAGCCGATCGGAGTCACTTGTCCTGTTACTTTAATTCCCAAATTACTGTTGCAGAAATACTGGAAAATAGGAGCTTCGTGGGACTCCAAACTGCCTTTAGACATAGAAAAGAAATTTGAAAGTTGGAAAAAACAGCTTGTAGATCTAGAAAACATCAAAATTCCCCGAAGGCTCTCGAGCCTTGACCTTAAGAATGCCAACCTATAGTTACAAATTTTTTGTGATGACTCTAAATTGGCTTATGCTACTTGTGTCTTTCTTCGTACCGAAAGGGATGTTGAAATAACGTGCCAATTGATTCAAGCGAGATCGAAAGTCGCACCGTTAAAGGGAATTTCAATTCCAAAGTTAGAGTTATTAGCTTGTACGATTGGCGTGAGATTGGCTACGTCAATAAAGAAAGATTTGCGTTCAGTAATGAAACTGACAAGAGATTAAATTATTTTCAAATAATTAAAGACTCAGATGGTATTTTGAGATTAAAAGCAATAATATGTTTCAGAGAAGATCATGAAGAATTCCGTTTGCCTATTATACTTCCATCCCATCATCCATTTGTGAAAACTCTCATTATTTATAAGTACGAAAGTTTAGGACATGTCGGAATCCAAATGCTTATGATCCATCTTAGAGAGAATTATTGGATTCTGAAAACTAGAAAAACTATTAAAGAAGTAATCAGGTCTTGTATCATCTGCAATAGGTTTAAGACGAAACCGGTAACTGTATCAGAAGGACTTTTACCTCAAGATCGTGTAAAAGATGCCGCAATTTTTGAAATTATAGGAGTGAATCTTACAGATCCTCTTATTCTGAAAGGATGGAAAAAGGCTTGGATTTTGATCCTGATTTGTGCAGTATACCGTGCAATACAACTCGAATTGTTAACCTCAGTTTCGACTGAAAATTTTATTCTTGGTTTGAGGAGATTTATAGCACGCCGGAGAAGACCCGCTATCATTTATCCAGACAATGGTTCTAATTTCAAAGGCACTTCTAGGCTATTAGAGAAAGTGGATTTAGAAAAACTGAAGAATATAGAGAGGCTAAACCGAATCACATGTAAATTCATACCTCCTAACGTTCCCTGGTGGGGTGGTTGATTGGACTGATGAAGAGAATTTTAAGGAAAACTTTAGGAAAAACGTTTTTAACGCATGAAGAAATGAATACTGTTCTATGCGATTGTCAAAGCTTTATTAACTCAAGACCGTTGACTTATATTTCGGAAGATCCCGAAGATTTGGAACCTCTGACTCCTGCAATGTTCTTAAAAGATATTAGAAAAATCGGCGTACCGGAGTTTGACAATATTGAGGCAAATAAGTTAAAAAAGAAATTTGCATATCGTGTTAGAGTGAAAAGGGATTTAAGAAAGCGTTTTAGAATTAAGTATCTAGGGCAACTGAGAGAAGCATATAAGGTAAAAAGAGAAAGTATTTTAAATGAAGGAAAATAGTTTTGTTAGGAAATGATCATACTAAAAGACTGAACTGGAATTTAGGGCTTATAGTGAAACTCTATCCAGGAAAGGATCATCGGGTTAGAGTAGCTCTTGTAAAAACAGCATATGGTTCCTTTTTACGTCCTGTGCAAAAATTGTTCCCTTTGGAATTGCAGGAAAAGGAAAAAACATCTTTATGCCCTACTAGCTTTCCTTCGTTTTCAGATTCTTATGAAATACATTCTGTGCCCTCTAATTTAGACCCAGGTACAGAAGGACGCCCAAAGGAGGGAAACACTTCATGCCAATCCTGTTCCAATGATGGAGCTGTGCTGGAGAGGAGAACTGAGGATTTCAGAGTATCAACTGATGATCCAACTCGACCATCGGAGCCTCAGCGTTCACATTATGGCAGACTGCTAAAACCAAAGAAAGTGACTACCTACAAATGTTTGAATTTTACCAAGACATTGTTTAAAACTCAAAGTGGGGAGTGTGAAAAACGGCCTGTAAAGAAAAACTATAAAACAAATTAATAAACAGACGATTCTGTTTTCACTAGGTGACGAGCGATGAAATGTTATGACTTTATTTTTTTGTTATTAATTTTTGGCAACGAGAATGAAAAAACAGTTGAACAGACGAGATGTAAGATGTTGGATGTAATTTCGATTTAGTGTATTTCTGTACATCTTAACGTTGAAATATTCGAAATTAAAAGATTTTTTCTTTCTTGAGATGTAGATTTCATAGATCTTCGAAATTATCTTTAGGCAAGCTCACCCGAGCACGATTTTTAGAAGGAAGAAAGGTAAGTGAAATTTTTTTCTTACTTTTAGAACTTATAAACTGAAAACTAAGAAGTTAATGTTCTTAAAGTTTTACTAAAGCCTCTGCTCGCTTTGAAATCGTTGAGTTTTTTTAATCAAAAATTCGGTAATCGAAATTCAAAATTCGGGCTTTCCGGTGCTCATGTTCAGGTGGAGGACTACATTATTCAAAATTTGAAGGCTCTAGGTACCGTTGTTTTTTTACAGTTCAAGACACATACATACATTCATGCAGATTCTTCATTGTTCATTTTTTTCATTATTAATTTCTTTAAATACAGTTCAGAGCAATAATATTTTGTGGCCGAAATTAGGAAAGTGATTCAACACTATTAGTGTTTCGACGCAAATTGCCTTTTCGAGAGTAATAGCACTTCTGGGCTAACGCCCTTTTACGCTAAAATAAAAGGACAGAGAGGGAGAAAAAAAATGCGCCAAGGCATTACCGGAAGAATATCCTTTTTTGGGTTAATTTGGTGCAATGTCCTTTTATCTTTCACAACTCTTCCAAATTTTATAGTTTTTATTTTATAGTTTTAATAACCTAATGCTCACCTAGATTTACCGATGGGTATGCCGTCGTGTTTCGTTACAGCTTTCAAGTATTCCCATGATGCTTTACATTCGGCTTCCATTTTGACTAAGTTTTGCGCTACTTCATCAAAATCTGCCTATAATGAAAATAACATTATCTGAAATGATGTTTATCAAAAAAGTAGAATATCCGTTTTATGTTACAATCACCTTTTGTTTTATATTTGATTTCAGAGCTAGCATAAAAATTAAAATAGATTTACTAGTATTCATATAGACTGTTTTTTTAGCATAACTTTACAATAAGTAAAGCTTTTGTTTAATACATGTTTATGAAAAGTGAAGGCTATAAGATGTAAGAAGTTTTGAACAAAAACAAAATAAAATATTGTTTGATGTCATTTAGCAGAGAAAAAAGTTTAAAAAGGGGTTTATTTAAATAAAGTAAATTATTAAAAGAAAATTGTAATAGAAATATGCAGTAAAATGAAGAGGGGCGGAAGGTGAGCAGGACAAGAAAGTAACACGCAAAACACGTCTCAAATTTATTTGAGAAGTGAGCTTAAATTTTATAACAAACGGATTAACGTCTCTCAGATTTCACTGAAATAACTGCTTAATTTTATTATACGCACCCTATAATTATTCTGCACTCTAACCAGATGTCATATGACGCTTTTTTGTTCCAGTTTTTCCCAAACATATAACGCGAGTGCTGTAAACTACGTATGACATGAGTGTGTTATCAACGCTGTAAAAGCGAATAAAGGCACTTTAATATAATGAAAATAATTTATCTTTTCGATGTATTTATAAAAACAATTGAAACCCTGTTGAATTGGTTATAATGTTCAGATGATTATTCGCCTAAAATTATAGCAAAACACAAGAGAGCTTGCTGCCCAGATTGACGAAAATTTGAATGATAGGGTATAAGGTATTTCTCCCGCCTTCTTCGCATGCCTTCGTGGTGTAGTGGTCAGCACGCTCGACGCGTAACCGAGAGGTCCGTGGTTCGGTTCCCGGCGAGGACGTTGCTCATATTTCATCTCTCCTGCTTCTAAATAGCCTAATATCTCTACAAGGTAACAATTATGTTTATTTTTCGTTTTAGTGCATTCTTTTCAGACGAGGGGGATGATTACCGAAGGATAATGGATATACTATAACTTTTAATTGTAAACAGCATAAAAGTAAATGTCATATTTTGCTAATGTTTAAGACGGAGTTCAATTTATAAGTTCCAAGATGATAATAAGAAATAACCAGGGTTTCTCACCCCCTCCCAAAGTAAGAATTTCGGCTTATTTTACCAGACAGTATTGGAAATTAGATTTATTAGAAAGCTCTAACTGACGTTTGTACGTGAGTTTGTTCAAGTTCTTTCGTAAATACTGCTTTTTAATGATATTTATAGATAAGTTTCTTCATTTCTAATGATGTTTATTCTTCCATTATTTACAGCCTATTCCTTCCGTTTTCAATACTGATTTAATTCACGTAGTTAAATGAATTATTCTCCAGAATATAATGCTGGAAAGTTCAAATAAATTGTTAAATTATACATTTTCTGTTAATTATAATACGAGTTATTCTTCTCTCCCGCTTTTTTAGCTGATCTTGGATTAATCATCATTTTGAATTAATAACAGATGTCGTCTCCGGTATTACTTTGATAAATCATGAATAAGCTATATCTGCTTACGTATTAAAAGGCCTGTGGAGAATACCAACAACGAATGGAGCTGGTCTGACCGGCTCGGCAACTTGATGCCAGCACGTTTTAATGTTGCTATCATTCGCTAAGGCAGAAGCGTGCCATCACAATTCTGAAATTCAATTTTAAGAGGAAAGCAGCCTTTATCAAGGTTATCGGAACGCCCAATTCGGAGAACAATAGCTAGCTTGCATCAAGCTGACAATCGCTCGCTAAGACATAGATGTCACGATATAACATGATAGTGTCACGATATAAAATCACAAGTGTGCCGACCCCTTTATGAAGTTCGGTATCATGAAAGCAACCCTCATTAAAACTGTCGGGGCAACCATATGAGGAACCTAAACTTGCAGAACAATTGCTACTTGCATAAATTTTCCGGTACCTTTATAACACATCACCGGGTGGCGGAAAATGGAAAACTCATGCTTTTATGCAATGGAGTAAAGAACTAGATCTAATAATTATGAATATTCGACGAGCTAACAACGATGGAGTTAAGACGTTAAGTTTCATACAGCTGCTACCATTATTTTAGCTTCTGATTAGAGCGTCATTGAATCTTTTTCTTTCTATGGATTTATCGGTTTTTTCCCCCCTGCACAAATTTTTCACTTGTGGTTAATATTTCATCCTTGTTAATCCACCGATATACGGTAACAAAACAGCATCACAAGCACCGGCGCCTTCAGAAATTTCCTGAATTCCTGTTACCGCCCCCCCTGAAAAAGACTTATTCCAAAGAAAATTTCTCATATTATAACAAAAGGTGGAAAAGTCTAACCCCTACCAACTAGCTCATAAAATTTCTGGAAGTCGCTATTTTGATATATTCCATGATAATTACTGACGACGATTTTGGTCGTTCAGAACAAAATATCTACCGAACTCAATGTTCACAGCAAACTAGTATACTGCGAACGACGCTGTTGTGAAATGGAAAAGCCTTGTAAGTAACGAATCCAACCATCGGCTGAAAAGACTCAAATTTAAAAAAATAAACTGGCAATTGAGAAATCAGATTTCAAGCATGTTATTAAAACGAAATCATCAGACATCCGTAGCGTTATCTATAGATAAAAGAGATTCACATTATAAAAATTCTTTATCGTTTCGAAATTGTAAAAATGTTAAGAAAATGCGATTCACATTTTGGGTAGAAAGAAAATCTGCAAAGACTTTTCCATTTTTATAAATATCGAAACAAATCCATCTATATGGAACTATTCTGTTTTCATATGGACAAACTGTTTTCACGGAAGTGTGCCAAGAATTTCCTATTTGTGGATAGTAAAAGTGCAAATCATCCCTTAATTTTATATCGAACAAGGGATTATATCATAGTTTTAAATTGGAAATACTTAAAGACTCATACAAAGAATAACCGACCGCGTCTCCGCAAAAAATGAGAAATTAAGACCTCATCAGCTTATGCAGAACAAGGACTCGGAAGTAATTCTAAATGACCAGCACAAAGGCCGTATACCACTAAACTGTTCAGAAGCCTAACCAAGTTAGGAACTCCCAGTTTAGACGACTTCATTCTTTTCTATTGAAAAACTACTAGGGACTGTCATGCAGGCTCTTGCCTCTCTTCTGTTTTTTTTTTTTTTTTTTATTCCTGCTTTCCTATAAACTAGAGAAGCTGGGATGAATTTCAGATGTTTTCGCTGCCGGGAATCAAGAAAGCGCTTTTAGCGGTACTGTAGCATGTTGCGATAGTACTAAAGTATCAAGTTCAAAACTATCAGATGCTGGCAGAGACAAATCAGATTTATCTGCCAGAAGAAGACTGCAGTTTTGTTGTGCTGCTGCTCTTAAGGTTTACATCTAATTTGCAAGTTTCTGTACAAATTGGAATGGTTCAAAACGAATTCATCCTCGAATGTGAGTAAATGAAAGAGAGGTAAATTGCTGTATATGGTCTAGTTTCTCAACGGAAGTGCCTAGTTAAGATGACTATGAATGACATTGGCAGGCGCAGTTTGCCGACAGGAAAATTTGAAAGTGGTGGCATTATTACACCTTATGCTGTTTCTCCTATTCTGTACTTTGATCCTTAATTTTAGTCTCTGGATTTTGTAACCTGATTTCCTTCAAACAGTCAGGACAATATCTGGACTCCCAGCTGTGACAGTGGTTCCGGGTAGGCCTTTTCTTGTTTCAGCCATAAAAATTCACCCACTCACAAAACGATATCCGATATCGCTGCCCTAGCCTTCTTTTACCGCTTCAATTATGATCTGAAAATATGCAAACTGAAGAATGTGCTACCTTCATAGCCCCAATCCATTTTAAACATCTTTAAGCTGATCTAGTTTCGTGGATGATGCAGGAGGAATTAGAACACACTTTTAATAGGAGGAATTAGAACACACCCTCGAATAATTTATGACTCGAATGGCTATAATGACGACGAAAGAATAACGGATCTATTAGTAATATCGCTGTGATCTAGAAATGCCAGAAATGTGTATTTGATGGCTTTTAGCTAGTGCATTTGACGTAAAATAAAATGTACATTTATTAAAAAACTTCATGCTTACGTTAATAAAATAAATGAACTGATTAATTAAAAATTAGGGAAATAATACCTTGGAAGCTCTCGTGACTGCGCCGAATTCTGAATAAAGATTCGTAGAATCTGGGAATTTCTCCATCACGAAAGTGCAAATGTGGTGAAGTAGAGAATGCTTATGGATAGTGTCTTTGACTTCTGGAACTTTACTCAAATACTCGATGCTGAATCCCTTAGCCTGAAAGCGAAGTTAAGAACATTTGTTTTTTAGAAATGGCTTATTTAAATATACTGGCTGTAAAATTCCTTCTAGAACATATATAATTATAAAAAAAGGATAAACAGATTGAATGTGCATTAATGTGATGGTATGATTCGATACAAAACTCTAAATTTAAGAAATTAAGAAAATTTTAGCATCGATAAATCTTATAGCTTTTAAAATTAGCTATAAAGTTGCACGTGTTTTACAGAAATTTAACTTTCGGGTCGTACTCAAGGACCCCATTCTGGATATGAATTCCTCTGGGATTTACAGGATTCCTTGCCAGTGTGGTTTCATTTACATTGGCTAAACTAAGAGAGCCTTAAAATTTCGCGTTAAGGAACATGAAGCATATGTTAGAAAAAAGGAAACACAGAAGTCTTCTGTTGCCCAACATTGTTGGTTCGAAAATCACACTTTCAATTTTTCTGCTGCCAAAATTATTCAAAACACACCTTCCATTGGTGAACTGGATTTTCTAGAGGCATTTCACATTCACTTTGCCTTCAGCCTTTAAAAAAAATTATATGTTTCAGTTCTGGTATCTTCAGCAGATGGCGCCAGTAGCTTGTCCAGGCTTTCTTATCTTATCTAATCATTATATCTTATCTCGTTCATTTGCACTTTTGCAGCTGAGTTGATTGTTCCGTAAAACCATCGAAACTAGTCCTGTAAAAATTTGAAAATCTAACGCTGATTTTTGTTATTTGACTTCTAAATTAATATTTGTTCAGCGTGTTACTGTATCTTAAAAGGTGCATCGTTTATTTTTTTCAAATAGTTTTTTTTATACTACATTTTTTAGTCATAGTTATTATTTTAGGTCAATTTTAAATTTTCAGAATTTTATTTTAATTGTTTGCGCTGCATTGTCTCTTCAGATAATTTAAGATTTAAAATTTTCTATTTATTCATTCGTACTGCGTATTTTAAATATATATATTGTTACGAATTTCAAATTTATTTGGCTATTTATTTAGAATTGCACATGTTGCCTTAGCAACGCAGACGATTTTTGAAGAGAAAGCTACGTCGAAAAAAAAATAGCAATAAAAATAAAAGAGCGCGCGCATTTAATGATTAATAAATAAATATCTCGTAATTACTGTTGCCATCCAGAAAAATCGTGATTGTTCTACTGATAATTTAAAAGCTTATAAAAGCCGAGGTGAAACACCTCATCTCAGTTAGTGAGTTAGTAAGCTGTAAAAAGCTGCTGTTTGTTTACTTAATGCTGTATTGATTGTAGCGATTTCGCTGTGAGATAGAACTATTTTATCTGTTTTGAACTGACTTTTTGCTAAACGTTTGAGATATTGTGATATTGTGCGAAGATCTGTGAAGAAATATTTCAGCATTTTAATTTATTTGTTGTGGAAGAATAAATTTTTGTTAACTTTTTAACGACTTGTGCATTCAATATATAACGAACCCGTACGCACGTAACAATTTTTGGTGTCAGAAGTGGGATATTTTGAATGCCATTAACTAGAGCAATGGAAGAACAATTAAGGCAATTTATGGCAGCCTTTGCTGCATTTAAAGATGAGATGAAAGATTCTGTTAAAGAAGAGATGAAATCCGTTAAAGAAAAGATGGAAGCTTGTCAAGAAGAGATGAAAGCTGGTCAAGAATCTGTTAAAGACGAAATGAAGGCTGTTCAAGAATCTGTAAAAGATGAAATGAAGGCTGTTAAGGCAGAAATGAAAGTTGGTCAAGAGGAAATAAAAAGGGAAATCACCTGCATAATAGAAAACAAATTTGAAGGTATAGAAAACAGAATTGACACGGTTGAAAACAGAGTTGGAGAAATTGAAGAAAGAGTTTCTGCCGTTCAACACCAAATCGAACAACAAATTGAGGACAAAGTTTCTGCAGTTGCGAAAGAAGTTGATACTTTAAAGAAATTCGTAGCGACGGCAGGAAGCAATTCGGATAGTTTTAAATTTCTACCCATGAGTGCTCGTCCTTCTCTGAAGCTATCGACATATGATGGGAAGACCTCCTGGCAAGTGTATAAGACACAATTTTCTATAGTTGCGGAAGCAAATGGATGGGATTCCCAAGCTAAGGCCTGTCACCTTGCGGCTTCTCTGAGAGCAGACGCAGCGGACATCCTCCAAACTCTTCCCGAAAACAAAAGGCTAGATTTCGAAGCTCTGTCCGGTGCTTTAGAGCTGCGTTTTGGAGAGAAGTGTTTAAAAGATTACAGCAGGCTGCAGTTAAAATCCCGTCAACAGAAGCCTACGGAAACACTTCAGGAGCTCGCCACGGATGTTGAAAGGCTGTCCCACCTCGCCTTTTCGGAGTGCCCGACAGAAACAAGAGAAATCCTGTCCCTGCAATACTTCATCGACGGCATCCGGGATCCTGAAATACAGAAAGCACTGCGAATGGCTGATGTAAAGGACTTAAAAAGTGCTCTGGTGTATGCCATGAAATTCGAGGCAGCACAGCAAGCCACTCGTAGAGACCGCCACCCAATCAGAGCTGCTCACATACAAGAACCAGTGGATCCAATGACTGCTCGCCTAGACGATTTAACCAGAAAGGTGAATGCTTTGACACGGAATACTGGTGACAAGAAACCGTTCGTAAAGTGCTGGAACTGCGGAGCTGAAGGGCACATTCGAAGAAACTGCAGAACACCCCAGGGCACGGATGTTAAGACCGCGCCTCTCAAGAAGGAGGGAAACTAATTCGTGGCCATCTCGCGGGGCGGAGGTTGCCAGATAATGAAAAGCCCCAGTTTAAAGCGCTTCAGATTTCTGCAGTGAGTGGCGGCAATAACGGAATTTTCATCATGGGACAAATCAATGGAATTCCTTGTAACATGACGATCGACACGGGAGCCAATGTTACCATCATTCGAAAAGATTTGGCTCAACAACTCGAAGGTAAACTTATCTGGACGCCGCCCTGCGTTACCCTCCAGACTGTGTCCGGCGAGAAGATCAATATAGAAGGGAAATTAAACGTTAACATCACCTTTGGAAGTGCCGCTTACCATCACACGGCCTATGTAGCAGAAATTACAGACCCTTGCATACTCGGATTGGACTTTTTAAGAAAATACAATTTTTCCTTGGACTTTAAAAATAACGAACTGCATTCTGCCTCTGAGGACATAACTTTATTCGGGATTAATGATGAAGGAGTGAAATCTATCCACAAAATCGTAGCTCAAGACGATATCACAATACCGGCAAGAACAGAAATGTTACTTCCTGGATCCATAGCCGAAAACAGAAAGTTCCGCTACGGCGTGATGGAATATCTCAAGAATTGTAATAGCCCTAAAGGAGTATTAATAGCCTCAGCACTCGTCGACCTATCGGGGACCGTTATCCCGGTGAGAGTTGCCAATGTAACTGATAAGGCGAGAGTTATTAAGAAAGGTGAAGTGGTTGCAGAATGTACTCCAGTAACCAGCCTTGAAAGAAAAAGTAACATCTCAAAACCCGCGTCTTCCGACAACATTATATCGGAGTTACTGCAGAATGCGCAATTAAACGATGAAGAAAAGAATGCTGCCGAGCGTGTTATTAAAGATCTTCAAGATGTTTTCTCCCGTTCGTCTTCTGACGTTGGTCGAACCAGTTTGACTCAACATAGAATCGATACTGGTGACCATCCACCAATCAAGCAACATCCAAGACGTCTGCCGATTGCGAAACAGGAAGAGGTACGAGCACTTTTAAAGGACATGCAAGAAAGCAATGTCATCGAGCCTTCAGCAAGTCCCTGGGCATCTCCCATCGTCCTGGTGAGGAAGAAAGACGGATCAACCAGATTTTGCGTTGATTATCGCCGGTTGAACGAGGTTACGAAGAAAGACAGTTACCCTCTTCCTAGAATTGATGACATTCTGGACACTCTTTCTGGAAGCAAGTGGTTCTCGACACTTGATTTAAAGAGTGGATATTGGCAGGTAGAAATACATCCTGATGACCGAGAAAAGACGGCATTTACTACAGGACAAGGACTTTGGCAGTTCAAGGTGATGCCGTTTGGGCTATGTAATGCGCCGGCTACATTCGAACGTCTAATGGAGACTGTTTTAAAAGGTCTTTCATACGAAGCCTGTCTGATATACCTGGATGACATCATCATCGTCGGGAATAGTTTCGAAGAACATTTGGAAAATCTTAGAAAGGTGCTTCGGAAACTGAAAGAAGCCAATCTGAAGTTGAGTCCCGCTAAATGCAAATTATTCAGACAGGAAGTCGCTTATCTCGGACATGTCATCTCTGCTGAAGGTGTGCGCACGGATTCTGAAAAAGTGTCAGCAGTTAAAGACTGGAGACGTCCCGAAAATGTCCACCAGCTGAGAAGCTTTCTAGGACTTTGCACCTACTATAGGAGATTCGTGAAGGATTTTTCTTCCATCGCAAGACCCCTTCACAAGCTGACAGAGAGCAAGCAAAAGTTCGTGTGGACAAAAGAATGTGAGAATGCATTTAAGAACCTGAAGGAAGCCTTAACATCTGCTCCAATCCTGACGTATCCTCAGCTCGACAGACCATTTATTCTCGACACGGATGCGAGTAATGAAAGTGTCGGCGCTGTTCTGTCCCAAGAAATAGAGGGCCAAGAACGTGTAGTAGCTTACTGGAGCAAGTGCCTATCTAAACCGGAGAGGAATTACTGTGTCACCAGGAAAGAGTTGCTCGCCATAGTCAAAGCCGTAGAACATTTCCATCATTATCTGTACGGCAGAAAATTCCTGCTCCGCACAGATCATGCATCATTGGCCTGGCTTTTAAATTTCAAGAATCCTGAGGGTCAGATAGCCAGGTGGATACAGAGACTCCAGGAATATGACATCACTATCCGTCATCGCAAGGGACAGTCGCACGGAAACGCTGACGCCTTGTCTAGAAGACCTTGCCCAGAAAACTGCCGATATTGTTCCAGGGTCGAAGCTAAATACCAACTGGTTAATGCAGTCGCACGGCAAATTACAGCATCAACATTGGCTGATCCAGATCCATGGACTGACAAGGAAATCAGGAAAGACCAGCTACAAGACCGTGATATTAAACCCATAATTGAGTTAATGGAGACCTCAAACAGAAAACCTACTTGGCAGGATATTTCGAGCTATAGTCCCACTACAAAACAATATTGGGCTCTCTGGGACTCACTCCATATTCGAAACGGCGTCTTGTACCGAAAATTCGAATCGGATGATGGAAAAACTTTCCGATGGCAGCTGGTACTCCCAAGATCCCGAATCCCGGACGTCCTTAAAGAACTACATAGCAGCCCTGCAGGAGGTCACTTCGGAATAATGAAGACCTTGCAGAGAGTTCGGGAGCGTTTCTACTGGAATAATGCAAAGGATGACGTGCAAAAGTGGTGCCGAACTTGCGATGCCTGTGTAAGTCGGAAAGGACCGAAGAAACGCAGCCGGGGGAAGCTGCAACGTTACAATGTAGGAGCACCTTTTGAACGTATCGCCTTTGACATCTTAGGACCTCTGCCACGAACTGCTGATGGCAACAAATACATCCTCGTTGCCATTGATTACTTCACCAAGTGGCCTGAAGCGTATCCTATTCCTGATCAAGAGGCTGTCACAGTAGCAGAGATGATGATACAGCACTGGATTTCCAGATTCGGAGTGCCTCTTCAGTTACATTCCGATCAGGGAAGGAATTTTACCTCGGCTGTAGTCAAGGAACTCTGCAAGCTACTCGGCATTGACAAAACCCAAACGACGCCTTTACATCCCCAGTCGGACGGTATGGTAGAGAGGTTTAATCGAACCATCCTCAATAACCTCTCATTAGTGGTTTCCAGAAACCAACAGGACTGGGACAAGAAGTTGCCACTATTTTTACTGGCTTACCGCAGTGCTGTCCACGAGACTACCGGCTATTCCCCATCTCAGATGCTCTTCGGTCGTGACCTTCGTCTGCCATGTGATCTTTTGTTTGGTCGCCCTCCAGATGCGCCTTCATCGCCTGAGGAATACATTCAAGACCTCCAGGCCCGGTTTGAAGTGATGCACAACTTTGCACGAGAGCGAGTCAACTTGGCGACGGAGAAGATGAAGACCCGCTACGACACGAGAGCTACTGGACATCGTTTCAACGAAGGAGACAAGGTGTGGTTATGGAATCCGACTCGTCGAAAAGGACTTTCTCCGAAACTACAATCACCTTGGGATGGTCCTTACACAGTCCTAAACAGGCTGAACGACGTCGTGGTTCGGATCCGTAAGTCATCGAACTCTAAACCTAAAGTCGTTCATTACGACAGGTTAGTTCATTACTATGGCCATAGTACGTAGTGTATATAGTTGTAAATAATAATGTACATAGTATAAGACCATGGTCCTATTTGTATTTAGTATTTGATTTGTATTTGTTAAGTATTAGTATTTGATAAGTATTTGTATTTAATAGCATTTGTATTTGATAGTATTTGTACTTAGTATTTGAATTGTATTTCGCGTTGGATAGAATTTAATTTGCTGAAAGTCACTTATTTTAATTATTGTTTATTTTGTTATTATAAAGTAATGTTTATTATAGCACTGATGCTTTAGTTGTAAGTTTGGCTTCCTGTCCAGGGATTGTACTGCCCGGGACGTGCAGTCCTTGGGAAGGGGGCAATGTTACGAATTTCACATTTATTTGGCTATTTATTTAGAATTGTAATTAGATTTGCTTCATGTTGCCTTAGCAACGCAGACGATTTTTGAAGAGAAAGCTACGTCGAAAAAAAAAAAAACAATAAAAATAAAAGAGCGCGTGCATTTAATGCTTAATAAATAAATATCTCGTAATTACTGTTGCCATCCAGAAAAATCTAGAAAAATCGTGATTGTTCTACTGATAATTAAAAAGCTTATAAAAGCCGAGGTGAAACACCTCATCTCAGTTAGTTAGTTAGTTGTTGTTGTTGCTGTTATACTTGTAGCTGTAAAAAGCGAACTGCTGTTTGTTTACTTAATGCTGTATTGATTGTAGCGATTTCGCTGTGAGATAGAACTATTTTATCTGTTTTGAACTGACTTTTTGCTAAACGTTTGAGATATTGTGATATTGTGCGAAGATCTGTGAAGAAATATTTCAGCATTTTAATTTATTTGTTGTGAAAGAATAAATTTTTGTTAACTTTTCAACGACTTGTGCATTCAATATATAACGAACCCGTACGCACGTAACAATATTAATATAAAAATTTTCCAGAATTTTATTTTATTTATTTCTATTGCGTTTCTTCCGAAAGCATACTATGTGACTCAGACTACGATGCATTTGAAAACTGCGTACTAAATTAAAAGAGAAAATACAGTAAAGCACAGTTGACACGCCTTTCAATGGGCAGTTCAGAAAAGATATATAAATAAGAACGATATATAACCGACTCAGGTTGCTGGTGCAACGATCAGGATAACATGACTGACCTGTAATGCCCATTGAGAGGTGAAGCAGGCGGAATAATAATAAATAAATAAATAAATATAACCCGACATTTTAATTTAGGATGACATTCATACTTAAATCGATTTATGATTGTGCCCATTGCTTTACACAATTTTATCACCCTGCATTTAGTATCTTAAAATGTTATTCATAGTTTAGTCAAATACTTTATTTTTGAAATCGCAAGAATCAAATATCATACGATTAAAAAAGTTTTAAATTTAAAAAAATACTAAATTTTATGCAAAAAGTTATTTTTTCTTCTTA
This sequence comes from Stegodyphus mimosarum, assembly GCA_000611955.2. Classification (NCBI taxonomy): domain Eukaryota; kingdom Metazoa; phylum Arthropoda; class Arachnida; order Araneae; family Eresidae; genus Stegodyphus; species Stegodyphus mimosarum. Next base: position 130,659 of record KK117374.1, read on the forward strand.
ACTTCTCTTTTTCTTCAGGCATTCTGGAAGTATATTAAAAAGTATCCAATTTTTCGAAATATCTTGGTATTTCTGACATCCATTTTAAATACAGTTATCGCCTTCCATTTCATAAAGGCCCCCAAACGGCCGAGCGGCAAAGTCCCTGAACACTGGTAGTTCGCTCCAGGGTTCGTATCCCGGCGAACGGCTGGTTGCATAGACGTTTTCCTGGTTTTTCTCATGTGCATACGAGCTGGTTTTCCTTAGAAAGTTCTTCACGACGGCATCCTTCCTTTTAGGCAGATAGTTCCTTTGCCGTAACTTGATAATCCAATTCAATCCATTTCATCGGTATTTGGTCAGAGCCTTTACCAGTCTAGAGGCTAGGCATTTTGAAGGCATGAGATTAAAGGAAAGACTGGTTTCATCAAGAGGGAAAGCGTCTTTAGATGGCATCCATATACATCACTGGATAAATTCCTGGATCTTCAAATGATTCGACTGGGAAATCATGGGATTCTACGTTTATGATACGATATGATGTTCTATGATGCAATTTCAATTTATAGCACCATATAGTCGAAAACTAGTCGCTCTTCGCGTTAATCTGCAATGATATCGTATTTGTCTTTTCTGTCAGCGCAAGCTCAATTGATCGTATTTGCTGATGTTGCACGTCCAAGTGTTTTCTCTTTGAACACCCAAATTCCTTGAAGTATTCTGAACGTATAATCAAAGGCATCCAACTTTTCGAAACATCTTATTATTTCTAACAGCCAAATTCCCCTTCAAATTTTTGCTTACTTTTCTCCCGAATTTTCTTCTTTTTTCCTACATTTATTTTCAGTGCTCACACAAGAAAATTACGATTTTTCGATTGTTACGCTTCCATAAATTTTGCATTCTTGTCAAATTTTTTAAAATATCAATTACATCAGTTACGCTTCAGCTCATTTTCTAGGCACTTTAAATAAAGTTTTAAGAGAAGTCCGAAGTATAAATATTTTAATTAAAAGATTTTTTGCTAAATGACAAAGAAATAAAACAGTTCATAAAACATCAAACGAAAGTTCTCTGTTTTAGACAATTCGATATAAATGAAGTTAAAGTAAACTAGCAGACGATAACACAGCAAATGTAACATTTCACTACAAATCCTTGAGTTTGTTAATCAAAAATTCGTTAAAGTTTTAAAAAATAAGGAATCGATAATAAAAACAAATTCCAAACTTCAAATTTGGGCTTCCAGATGCCCATATTCCCAGTAGGATTACGTCATTCAAAATTGGATGGCTCTAGGTACGGTTGTTTTATCACAATGCGAGAAACCTGCATACATTTATGCAGATTCTTCAGTATTTAATTTCTTCAAATATAATACAATGCGATATTATATTTGGTGGCAACAGTTTCAAAAGTGAAACGGAAATTCAGAGTGATTCAACACAAAATCGCAAAACGAAAACAAGAGTCCTTCAGGGACAAAGCCCTTTTGGACTAAAAAAAAACCACCACTTTTACTATTTAATGGTCTTTTTAAAGTGATTAAATATTCTGTTTTTACTGTATGAAGTCTACATTGCGGTAAATTTTGTTTTCAAATTTGAGTATTTTGATACAATATGAGTACTCACATTAGAATTATTGAGAAAGTTTCCTATTGATAGCAGTGTAGACAGTACTGCGCGGAAGGTTTTACTTGTTTCAATTTCTACTATGGCTTGCTTCAGATCCATCAGAGGTTCTGCTACCTCCTGAAAAATTAAAAGTATATTAAAAATATTGAAATTAATGCTTATAATCCTAAGAATCCCTAAAAATAAATATAATATAATAAAATAAAATATCAGGTTTCAATGAAAGTTTCCCGCCACCACAAATATCGATTGCGCAAACACTTCGTGTTGGCGTGTTTAATCATATTTTGTCATCTGAAAGAAAGAAACTTGCTTTAGAACAAATACTGTGTTGTGAAATTTATAAACAAATGTTGTTATCATTAAGCACAAAGTATATGAAGTGGAACTATCACACTACCAGATTAGAACCATCATTTACTTCCAGTTCTGTTGCAAAAAGTCACCTACAGAATGTCACCGAATCATGTGTACAGCTTTAGGTACTAATATTGTATCATATGATACTGTGAAGGTTTGGTACCGAATGTTCAAACACAAGGACTATGACATTCAAGAAGCAGAGCACTCTGGCCGGCCTACAATGTTGATGAGGTCCACCTGCGAGAACTTGTGGAAGAAGATTGGTATGCAACCACTCGAGAGCTTGCTAAGCAGTTAGACGTTAGTGCCATGTCCATTAGTCGCGCTATGTATCGCATAAACTTGACGTACAAGTTCAATAGGTGGGTGCCACTTGAGTTGACTCGAGCAGCCAAGGACAGACGTGTTCTTGCCTGCCCTAATTTGCTCGAATATCAAAGCAATGACAAAATTCTGGACCGGATCGTCACTTGTGATGAAAGCGGATTTACTTCAACAATGCAGGCCGAAAAGGAGGTTGGTCTAGGCTAGGTGTGCCCTTCGGCAGCGTCGCAATGGGCAATTTGAATAACAAAAATTTCATGCTTTGGATTTGGTGGGACTACCATGGTATTATTCATAAAGAGTCTCTGAAAAAGGTAAAGCACTCGACATTAAGGTGTACAGCGAAATGGCTAGTTCATGTTGACGCTTCTATCAAGGAAGAACGTTGAACTGAGTTCCAGCACGAAAATGTAATATTCCATCAAGATAATGCAAGACCACATGTGTCTGCATTTCTCGCCTGGACTCCGTACAGACTCCACACCCACCATATTGCCCAGACATAATTTTTTCGAACTTCTACTTTTTTTTCACTCCTGCAGCTACATCTTGCTGGTGCCATCTTCCCTTCTGCACAGGACACCCGAAATGAGGTTGATCTGTTTATGAACTCGCGGCCACCAAGTTTCTGGGCCAAAGGCTATGAAAAACTACAGAAACATTGGCAGAAAATCAGAGATTTTAATGGTGATTACTACTAGTACTAAATGTATTTCTTTCATGACTTTTTCTTCTAACTTTATTAAGAACTTTTTTTGTTGGAAAACTTTCGTTACAACGAGGTAAATAATTAACACATTGTATTCTTCACAATTACAAAATCATGTTAAGTATCACTTTGTGGGATTTTACTTATTCAATCCTAAAGTTCTAACTTAAAACCCCACGAACACTGACAAGCGAATAATCGCTAAAGTGTGTGAACAGAACACGTAAGACTTAAAGACGGCTTACAACCCTTTATTTTCCAGTATATTTGTAATCAGTTCCTACTTGGAACTTTACACAAAGCCTCCACTCGGGCTTGAACATAAATAATAATGAATTTAAACTAAACTAAACTAGCTTAACTAAGCTATCTGAAAGATATAGCCGAAGCTATCAAAAATCTAATTAGTTGGCCCCTAAGTATTAATTAAATCGGCGAAGCCAAGCAAGGGCCTAAGGTATGGCCGAGCGTAGCAATAGCTAAGAGAGACGTAGCCAAAAGGCAAACGCGCGCTAGTCAAGGAATCGGACTCTCTCTCACTCTCGAAGTCGGTGAAGTATCGATTTAAATAGTTCTCTTTCTCATTTGCATTAAAATATCCAAGCGTTAATTATGGCCGGAAGTGAAAAATAAGAGATGATAGTAAAGTTTTAAAATAAAATAAACATTAGTGGACTTAAAATCCTTACAACTTGTATGATGAAATGCAAATAATTTGCAGAATTTTTATCATTGGAGAAAGCTTAAAAATTTCTGCAGCACGATATGTAGTGTAATTTATTTAATATAATATAAGGTGTATTTGAATTTTATAACAGTATTTTAATTTTGAAACCATTTCGTATCAATTCTTGTTTCCACTTACAACTCTCTACCAGAATGAATTTTTAGAATCGTGTAGAATGCAAATGAGTTAGAAGAAGTATTTAAGGAAGGTTCAACTAACTTCGATATAGAGTGCTAGAAGTCCTACTGGCGCGTGTTTGTCTTCTGGCTAAGTCAGTCTTGAAGCTGTTACGCCCGGCCATATTACACGTGCCTATTTATATACGCCGGCTAGTTTAATTTAAGGACCAATTACGTTAGATAATTGTGTCTAGCTTTGTCTAAATCTCGTTTCGTTAATTTTAGTTTAGTTCTTATTCTGAGTTAAAGCCCGAGAAGAGGGCTCACTATTATTCTTATTTGAGTGAATAAAAGGGTATTTTAACCCTTCTCGAGTCTACATATTAGTTGTTTGAACTCAGCGATAAGTCGTTACGTAGTTCACTAGGTTCCTCGACTTTTCATCATAGACAAAGGATGAGGAACCCTGCCACAGTATTAGCATTAAGTATGCATCCAAAGCATAAAATTATAAGAAAAGAAATTTATCAATAATTCATAGGGGCAGTATGAAAAGCCATTAAACTGAGGTCACAATAATTAAACATATGCCCCTTTGTCGTTTGAAAATCAAATACTCAAATTGCTTCTCTTAAGGCCATCGAATCTGATAAAAATATTCAATAATCTAGATTTGTTACGGCCCTAGTACGTAATCCAAATGCATCAGCTGGAAGACAACAAGTTTCTAAAAGAATCTCATAGTATACATGATCCAGCAAATGGTCCGAGTTAAAAACTCTTATCAGTAAGGTTTGTTATAACAATAAAATGCTATACTTTTAAATGCTCACATAAAGCTTCCTGAAAGCATAAAATTCACGTAAGATTGCCTTTATGTCATCTTTCTTAATATTTCATTAAAAAATAATTTATTTTTAACAAATTAAAGTTTGCATATTTTTTATCACAAAATAAAAGAAATTTATACTTTTTCCATAGTTTCATAATCAAGTCTGAAAGCCCAAAGTTTTAATCTAGCTTCCAGTTCACTTATGGAAGCCAGAGTCAGAAGAACTTGCTCCGCCGAGCCCAAAGGAATGTCTGGATTGGCTTGTTGTGCCTGCATTATCTTGTTCTTTTCCTCTTCGGTCGGCATCATGGTAGTTAATATTTTCTAAAATAAAAAAATAAATCATCAAAGAAATATACTTGCGATAATTGTTGCTGCAGAAATTCGCATGCCAAAATAAGTAACTTTTCTGGAGGCAAAAGAAACTGAAATATGCCTATATATAATTAGCTCTATGCTGTAGTTTTAGTTGAATTCCACCTTTGTTCCCTCTTCTTTCCTTAAGTGCTTTAAAATATGTTTAAATATTAGTTAATCATAACTTTCAAGGAAGTAGTACCATGACGCCAGAGGTATCGATAATTTCTGTGGAAATGTTTTGATTATCGAGAGAAAGGAAAACATATTTCACGATCTTTGTCTTAGTCACTGCATCTCTTGTGACACAGCTGTGTAAAACAGCTCTAACTTGATATATCTCTAACAGGATCCTATCGTATGGCGAAGGCGTCTTGCTTTCGGGTTTTACATTTGATTAAATATATTTGCTTTAGAAAGTGAATGACTATTTTATTTATTAAGCGGTGCCAAATTTTTACGAATAATTTATGTTGTCTAGAAACCTAAGAGGAATGTTACTTTTCTACATTTACATTTCTGAGTTTTCTAAATGCTGCAATGGATGCCTGATATAGCAATTTGTTTAGTTAGATGATTGTCCCATTGTCCCAATGAATTAGTAACATGCTTCCCGAGTAAACGAAGAAAGTTTTGTTAATTTTTTAGGTTAAGATTTGTCTCAGTTAAACTGTTGCCTATACTAACAAATGGATATAGTAAAGAGGCTCCAACACGTTCTTGTATTTATTTCTGATTGCTTCAATTAATTCTTTTGCGTTTTTTAACTTAGAAGATCAACTCATTCTTTGTAATATTTTATTCTGAGTTTACAAATTCGTGATTAGCGAATTGCTTCACGGAAGTTTACTCGCACCAATTAATGTTCATTCAGGCGCCTTGAACAGTTCTTTTACATTTTCATAATTATAGCAGCTAACATCTGATCATAAACGTGTATTATAGTTATACAGTTTATACATAGCCTAGAGAGTAAGGTCCTCTCATTTATAGTTATCAATGCGTCATTATAATACAAATACTTAAACCATTTTTCGTACTTTGTATCATTTTCTAATTAACTACTAAAGAAAAAATAAGTCTGATGTGAACACCACATGCCTTTGTAATTTAATTGACACATGACTTTATAATTTAATACGCCGCAAGGTTGTACGGCGTATTAAATTATACATATTTTGCTGTATTTCATATAAACTTATTTCCTCGAATTTCATTACACATATTTGTCATTAAATTAATTGAATATTCTCACTTCGCGGCAAAGCAAAAATACATAAAACTCAAAACATCTTCATTAAAAATTGTAAATTACAGAAGAACATAAAACACCGAATACAGTTAAAAACAGTTAAAAAAATATTTTTTACGAATGAATTTACAGTTACTAAACCAAAAGAAGCATTTCGGCCAATGGGCAAGAAGACCAAATTTTCGGTGCACAAAAATGAAAGTTAACTTTGAGTCGCACCGGGCAAAAAGAACTAGTGCACCAACTGACTTGATTCATTATTCTACTAAGCGTTCCAAATGTAAAAACATGACGGCCTTATTTAGGTCTAGAGATCCTTAAACTTCATAGCAAAACAGTTAAAAAACAACTTTTACAATTAAAATTAGAGTTTCTGTCCAAAGACAAGCGATTCGGCCAACGGGCAAGAAAGCACACTTTCGGTGCACAAAACTGAAAGTTTGCTTTTAGTCCAACTCGGCAAAAAGACACTGAAGGTGCAGAAACTGACTTAATTCACTATTTTGGTAAGTTACAAATGGAAACAAATATGACTGCTTCGAGATGCTTAGCTGCACTTAAACAACTTCTAAATTGTTGATAATTCTACAGCTATTGCATGCAGATTAACTAAAGGCATAAAAACCTTAACCAGAACATAAGAATTATATAATTCAATCACTTTTAAAGCAAAAAGTGCACAATTTACTAGCATATAAGGATAAATAAAACTAAGGTGACAACCGAGTAACGGAATGGGTATATTCGTTATATATATATATTTATATACTTTTGGTATTGCCGATTGCAACCAAAAAGGGAAATGCACAAGTACATGTTATAGCAGTCCTATATACAAAATTCCAACGTTCTGAGGCTATTCGTTTTTGAGTAATGCGAGATATATACATAAACGAAAAAAATCTGCTCTGAATCCAATTTACATCGATTTTACGATCCATTTTGGGAAAGTCCTTTATTCAGTCCTTACGTACAGTTGTCACGCTAAATTGCATTCGATATGCATATTTTCGTTAAAATATGATATTCGAAACTTTTCGCAATAACAATACTTCCTTTACTTCTGTACAAGAAAGTAAAAAGTACATTCAGACATCGGCAGGTCACCCCCCGAAAGCTTGAATTATTTTCCCTCTGGTGCTTTCCTCCACCACGCTAGTGCATGGCTCATTGCTTTTGGGTGTTGTTAAATAACATGCCAGTCATTCTTTTGAAACGACAAAAGGTAGTTCTACTATTTGAATGCGCCTTCCTTCTCCTTTGTTTAGCGTCAGTGTTTAGCTATTGATGTCCAAAGTTGCAATCCTGTCCGAAGGAGGAACGGCACATAGTGGTGAAAGCGCATGAGGATTCCAAAAGAGAAGTTTTCGCTCTACGTAAATAGATTATTGTTAGAGCTGGAGCTTTCTACTTGGCATGGGTGGGGGGAAGAAATCCATTCCAAGAAAGTTACATACATACGGGTGTTTTAGGTGTTTGAGTGAAACAGAATTTGGCCTCTACCGATGCGAAAGAGTTAAATAACATGCAAACAAAAGTAAGAAGTTAATTTTATACCTCAATGCCTTCCCTATTCATAATGGTGGTGTCCATTTTCAAAATAGCTGCCTTGATAGCACCTTTCGGCGGTAGTTTTGTCATGCCGATATTTATTGCATTTGAGCGCTTTGTGTCCAAAACTATTAGTTCACTCCTTTTGCCACCTTCTTGAACTTTCTGCATTAAAAAAAATCACACGAATATTTATTAAATATTTACTAAACATATCGTATATTTTATATTTTAGGGTCATTACAGACTTAATTAACATAAGTGAAAAAATTAAGGGCACAAATAAACTTGGAAACAAGAAATATGTTATTTTGAAGTGAAAGAAACTTCTTTCATAAAAATAATAATGATGACTTTTTATTGCTGTTTATATTGTTATATATTTTTATATTATTTATAATTCATTTAACCTAAATTGTCTTCTTTCCTTCGCTACAAATGTATGCTGATAATAAACAAAGTTATAGACAAATTTTATGTATATTATCTACATTTATTATTTAATTAATAAATATATGATTATACTCTCTGTAAAGAATAAAGCATGTCAGAGAGATTTATTTTCATTGTTTTCCGGAGCTTTTTACAGAGGAAGTACAAGCAGAATTTAATAAGTAATAATAGATATTTGAATTAATAAGGTATTTGAACTAATAAAGCATACACTTTTTTTGGTTAAATTTGCAAGAAACGCGTTCTGTTTGTATGCAAGCAATGCAGACACCATACCTTGCTCATTATATCTTTAGCCTTGTTTTCAAAGAGGTTTTCAAGTCTTTTCACGTCCAATTCTACCGGCTTCAACTCGTCCCAAATAGTTCTCTTTTTACCGGATCTTTCCAATAGCATTGGCTCTTCTTTTACCTGCAGCAAAAGGAAATTTACTGATAAGTAGCATATCATAGAAATTTCACTGCTATATACACTTAAAAATATCAGATTTAAAAAGCGTTTTCCGACTATCACCTGGCTATGGAAGAAGAAAATCCGTTGCAAACTAAGTGCTACAAACTTTGCTGAAATATAATTCACTTAAACGTGATTAAATCAGATGGTTGATATTTAAGTTTACTTATTATTCGAAAAAAAAAACAACTAATGTAAATACTTTAATTCGACTATTATACTGGCCACATCAGCAATAACAGTAGAGAAATTTCCGCACATAATTTTAACCATAATATTGACTTTGACATTATCAGAAACATAAATAAGGGCATGAAGTAGTAATGAAATAGCTCTGCACGTGAAAGACCTTAAGTTTCAAAATAACACGTGAGACCTTTATAAAGCTGTAAAGGTAATCTGCTATTCATAAAATAACATATAAAAATGAAATGCTGATTTGAGTCTGTATTGCGGTTAGCGGTGCCCGTTGTTGTGTCGTTCGTTGGTCTACGATTCGAATATTGAATAAGACATGGATATTTGTAAATGTATAGAGTATTTGTGACTGGGGGCAGTTAAAATACTGCCGAACCGAAAGAGAGGTTAGTTATGGGATAGAGTGGGTAGAAGACCTTTATATTCATTTTCCAGGATCAGTTGCCTAAAATATCTTTTTTACATTTGTTTTGTATATCAGAAACTTACTGATATAGAAGACAAATTATTGTACTGACTTGAGCGCATATAATTATTTTGAAATTAATACTTCTCAGACAACAGTGGTTAGGGAAGGCGACTGCGATAGCGAAGGCCCCGGGTTCGAATCCCGGAAGAAGGCGTGGTGGTAACTGTCTGTGCCTTCATGGGAGGCAAAGGGGATGCACATATTAGATGCCTCCATAATAAAATGATCACCACTTCTGGCCTTAGTAGTGGTCAAGCCGAAGTCGGCTGAGGGCCCGCCATTGGGGAAAAAAAAATTAGTCTGTCAATAACTCCGCGGTTCGGTACTTAGAAAATTTCTTTGCTGGTCAGAAATATTGAGTGTGTATTCTCAGGCACTGTTAAGCTGCCCTGTCGGCAAATTAGGGCTGTTCTCTATCAAAATTGGAACGGAAATGAGTAAACTCATATTGTCACCTACGAGGCGCGGTTTCGGGCAACGACAAGTTTTATGTTCCGCCTTTTGGGCACGATAAATTCGTGCACTCGATCTGATCGAAATTCATGTCAAGAGCATTAGTCATAGATATAGAATTACTAACGCACCTCCAAGCCGCAAATTTTTTACTTGAAAATCAAATTCGGCACCATCAAAACTTATGAAAACAGCTCTGGCATCGGTAAAATTTTACACAGCTGAGATTTCGTTTTAGGCATGTGCAATCTAATGTCAAAATTAGATTCAGTATCCTAAAGTGATGCGAAGATTCAATTCTGGCATCGATAAAATTATGATGTAGCAAAGAAATTCCGAATTTAAATAAGCGATACTAAATCTAAGTTTCACCAAGCATTGCGAAAATGATCTTGATATAGATGAAATGATAAATCAAGTTAAGGTTACGTGATAGAGAAAATACATGACATCTCCATGTATTCCCTCTTTATCATGTAACCTTAACTTAGTTCAGTCATGTATCCTTACTTAGTGGTTTAGGGGATATGAATATTTTCTTTGCTGAAGCTTAACGTCTACTTTAATGACAGCACGATATGGATGTCACAACAAAAGTGTACGTGATGTCACCATGAAATCGTATGTTTTTGTATTTTCTTCACGAGAAGATTTCATTCATTTGAATTGAAATTCGACAAAAATCTAGCCGTATTACAGAAAATTATCAATATCGAAGGCGTCGGAAAACGATGTTCTTTTCAAAATCACTCTGGAAATATTTTTGCTGCTTGACAAAGAGGGAATTTGCTTTCTGGATTTCTTAAAATGTATAACTTCCTGCAAAACGAAGTTAAAATAGGGTTGATTTTTGCCTAATTTTATTGAAGACATTGGATTACTATTTGGCAACTCTCTGGCATTTGCGATAAATTTTATTACGAAGGCAGTGGATATCAATAGACTGTTGTCATTGTTAGAAGGATGGAAAGCTTCCAGTTAGGCATAACTGCAATAAAATCTGTACAAAGTAAAATCTATTCACCGAAATAATTTCTAGGTGGAAAATGTTAGAGCTAATAAATCAAACATAGGTGCTCTGCGACTTAGATGGGGCTGATAAACTCAAAATTGTAAATATGAAAAATCTAAAATGTATTTAACACAGTCTACTCTAAATGATGATGTAAGCAACTAAAAATTCATGGCCTAGCTTAAAAAAAATTAAATACACTCT
>KK117374.1:143768-164684 GCA_000611955.2 Stegodyphus mimosarum
TATAGTATTCCGTAGCATTAACCTATAAATTTTAAATTATCAGTTATTATTATCTTGTAGCATCACTGTATTTAGGATATAGATATATAAATTTATCATTCACATCAGTTTTATCAGAATTTCTTTTTTACCAAACTGCTGGTCACTTAATGGTAACATTATTAATATGTAAGGATATAGTAGTGCTGTGAGTTAAGCAAAGTTTAAAACTTTACTAATTTTAGATCTTAAATTATCAACAGGCCAACAAAAGAAAATTGTATAAACGCATAATGGACGCAATTTCTTGCCTTAACAATGCCTTAACGATGCCATGAACATCCTTACCGTAACGGTAAACAAACTTTTCAATAATTTCATGCTAATCGGTATATGGAAATGCCGATTTTTTTTTACCTTAAGCGAAATTTCCCATGATACGTTTCGTTGATTAATGGATAGTTCTCATTTATATGCACCTTTCACTACGTAAATGATTATGAATATATAAATAATATTTCATGAATTACCAGTAGAAGGTTTGAACGAATATGTTCCCAGTTAGTAAGCACTGTAAAACCAGATGGCCTTATACATTACTGAAGAAGGTATTCCATTTTTCATCATTTTATTATAAATGCTTAATTTTTTAATCAAAAAGGAAGTTTAAATCAATCCAAAAGACTTAAACTGACATAATTAAATATTTTAAGTAAAGCATACCAGTGGCGATTTTTGCTCAGCTCGAGTTGCACCAGATCCTGCCAAACCTTCTTTAGCTCTGCTGACCAGCCCTGGGCTTGTACCAAATCTTGATTTCGGGGGTTCCGGAGCTGCTGGTGTCTTCTCGGGTGCCGTGAATTTATTCTGGCTGCCATCTCTCCTTAGCTGAAATTTAGGCTGCGTTGGTTCTTCAGAAGTCACAGATTTCTGTCCCCATGCGGTATTATTTGTTACTTTGGGTGGTTCTATAGGTGGGCTGTACGGCACAGGACTTCTGTTCTGCTGACCGAAGAAAGGCTTCGGCACGGCGGGAGGCGGAGTGGAAGGAACGGAAGCTAGGAGAGGCAAGACATGTATATTCTAACAGTTAAATCACTTTTGCAGGTAAATATTTTGTATAAACATCACATTTCACGCTGAAGTTCCTCTATAATGCACGTAAGTTTTACGATATGTGCAGTAGCGCTCCCATATTCGCTGGTAATGTGCTCCGAAACTTACCGCGGATACTTGAAATCGTATTTAATAACTGACTCCATGTAAAGTAGAATATTTGCTGAACGTACTTGATTGCACTTAAATTTAATTGATAAATCATGCAAGTAACATATTATCAACATTAGTGATTGCAGTAATAAAACATTCTGTATGCAGCAATACATTGCATACTGTAGTATTAAATGAAATAATGTATAACATGTTGTACATTAGATTCTTTTTGGTGTTTATGAAAATAAGTGATTCTGGCATTCTGGCATAAAAAAGTCAATAAAAAGAGAAGAAATATATATATATATATATATATAAGATAAAAAATACATAAATAAAAATTAGAAGTGAACAAATAGTCCTTAATTCCCCCTGTCTATTCTAAAAATCAAAAAATCACAATAGCTTTTCTGGACTGCATCATTTCTAGATCAGTCCGTCTTGCATAGTTTGCATAATGCTTATGACGTAGTTAAAGTAAAAATGATTCATTTAATTAGTACTAAAGCAATACTAGCTCACTAATCGTTTTCTAACATCACTTCGTACAAGTATTACGTATTCGAGATAAATATGAATTTTAAAAGCTATAAAACTGAGAAAAAAACGTTACTAGTAGGAATAAGGTCAATGCTGCCGGCAAGAATGTGAGTTAATTTTAAAAAAGATGGTATTGATGAGAGCAGTTTTTCTCAAAATCATGGATGGTATTTCTGCATGTGGTGGAAGAACGCGCAGGACGTCATTGAGGATTTAAAATAGCTGATGCTTTTCTTGTCATGATAGAATGTCAAGATCCAGATGAAATTCGAACACGATTCTAGATTTAAGTATTATCTATGTAAGGACAATGGACGTCGATGAGTAATTAAATCTATGCACTGCATATATGAAAATGAGAACTCTTTAAATATGTCTTAATTCTATGTATTAATTATGAGAACATAATTCATATTATGCATCAATTGCTTTTGCTATTGATGTGTTACTATTATACAGAGTGTCCAGAATTAAAGAATCCTATTTCAAAGCTGCCTACATGTGAAACCAGCCATCAGAAAATTGTAAATTTTTGTGGCAGACCTTTATCGAAGGGATGGAAATGTCTTTCAGCGAAACAAAAATTGGTTACAAATAACATCACCAGCCTGCGTTTTATACTGAAAACCAGTAGAAGGAACATAAATATTTGTCGAAGTCACGCAGCAGTTATTATAAAATCCAGAAGTATTCGCGGAGATTTTGTTTTCAATGTGCTTGCTACTCATAGTGACGATAAGATTATGATATCGAGCTTTGTTAGTAAAACTGTTTTACCCAAATAATAATTCCGCAGTAGCTGTTCTACGGAAATATCGTACTTTGAAAGGTATTCGAAGAGGTTCAATAAATGTTGAAGACCTTCGGAAAATGATAACAAAATTTGAAGAAACAGGAACTTTTTCTGTTCGTGTTGGAAGAAAAAGAAAACCGTTTTTACAGCAGCACTACGTGTGGTGGACGGCAGAGGCTTCAAACTTTTAGGTTAGCACCAGTGTCCGACGTGCAGCAGAGGCATTGGATAGGCCATGCTCAGCTGTCCACATGATAGCCATTACATCCTCCAATATTATCCTTATAAAATTTCACTGGTGCAATGGTTACTTTCACGTGATTTAACTCTTGACTCCGGTTCTCATTTCAATTTCTTGCACTCTAAAGTCTATTCAGAATAGCCGAGGAATATCATCTGAACAGATGAAGCGCATTTTCATTGGACGGTGCAATGAATACTCACAACTGCCAAATTTGGGAACCAGAAAATCCATGCCTTATTTTAGGGGTTCCGTTGCATTCACCAAAAGTTGATGGTTTGGTGTGGATTTTCTGCATCATTTATTCTCGGTCCATACTTCTTCAAGGAGTTAAGTTCTACAGGTCTAGTCGAATACTCAATTAGCAGACAGCGATATGCATCATTGTTATAGAATAAAATTGCTCCGGCTCTATAGGACGATTGACGCCAATGCCCTGCAAGCGCAATCTTTATGCAAGATGGAGCTTCTCCATACATTGCACAGTGTGTTATGAATGTTCTTATACGTCATTTTACAGAAAAACATATCATCAGCCGGCACTTTTGTAATGTATGACCTCCCGTTTTCCAGATCTCAATCCACATGATATTTGGCTTTGGGGGCATTTGAAACATCTGACAAGTCGTGACCATCTAAGAACTTAACTGAATGTTCAAACCAACATTTCATGCCACGAGCACAACGTTTCCAAGTACACACTTCAATCAGCTGTGGAACGTGCCATCTTGCGATTGCAGATGGCAGTTGAAAATGATGGCCATCATGTGGAACATGGTTTGTTGTAACAAAATTTGTTGTAAAACTATTGTAAAAATGTGGCTGTGTAATTTATTACTACAGTTCCCTCTGGTAGCAATGTTTGTAACTAATGTTATTTCGCTGAAAGCCAACCCCAAAGTCTACCACAAAATTTCACAGATTTCTGATTACTAGTTTCTTCTGTAGACAGCTTTGAAATAGAGTTCTTTACTTCTGGAGACCCTTTATTTCCTGACTTTACTGTATTTGATATTAGAATTTTATAACTGCTCTTGATGCTTTGTATATACAGTCAAATACCAAAAATCCTCCGACCTGAAATACGCCAACTCCTGAAATTCGCGCTGCCTCTCAAAATGTAAACATTGAATTTATAGGTTCCAGGAACCGCAGAATGGAGAATGAAATACCGAAGAAAAAATATTTATCCAATAATGATGTCCTAATTACCGAATAGTAATGATTCTGCGTTAGTGGCAGAGAAAAGGTCTTAGCCCAGAAGAGGTTTTTAGTACGGATGATGTGTTCAGATGAGCCAACACTGGCATATCAGATGACCGATGATGAAATCATTGGCTCTGTTTTGAAGTCGCCACAGCAAGAAAACGATTCCGACACCGACACAGATAATGAATTTGATAGGAGTGAGAAAATTATCTTTTAATGAGGGTTTGGAACATGGTGAAAAATACCTAAAACATTTAGAACAACAGAGTTGTGTCACAGAACAAGAGATTATGACCCTGTAGAATTTACAAAAATAAAACTTGCTGTGGAGCACCTTAAGTTTTAAAACAAACCTCTATCAGGAAAATGTTTGAAATAAGTAAAAAAAAAATTAAATACTTTATGCTTTACTAGTATCCCTTATTTTTACACGTCTCTATTGTATATGTCCTTAATGCTTTAAAATATTCCTGTAATCACTAATATAAATGAATAATATAATAAATATATACATATAATAATTTAAGGCATATAATAAAATAATGTATATAATAATTTAAGTAAATGAATCTAATATGCCTTATTTATATTTGCACTTTTAGTCTGAATATTATGATTTGCCTTTTCTGTCCTGAAATCCGCAAAATCCTAAAATACGCACAACCTCTGGTCTCAAGCATTGCAGATTTCTAGATTTCTACTGTATTGTGTATATTTTATACTGAGGTACTAATAAAGAATTTGACGAGGTAAACACATCTGTTCAGACAAAGAACAAGTCTATATTCCGTATTAATTTAGCCAACATTAAAAATCTCAAAATTTTAAGATTTCTAACTTGTTTTGCCGATTAACTTTACAGTAATATCTCTATTAAGAGATTAGAACCATTTCTTCCATTTCTTGTTAAATGTGTGAGAAGAGTAGTTCTGTCACGTCTTAACGGCTTGCGATAATAACGATAAACTTTAACAAGGTATTTATTTTAAGCACATTTCTTATATCCACTTTGGCTGCACAAATACGCAGGTTATGCCAGCAGATTATTTCTAAGCTGCAATTCTTACTGCAATACATGATTTAATTTTAAATTACAGTGAAAGATTTAGAGGAAACTTCTTACGTTGGTGTTATAATTTATTCAACAACTGCATAGAGCTCATAAAAGAATTTTATTAAAATCATTTTCCCAGGCGTAAGAATGGAAAGAATAGTGAAATCTGTATGCATAATCATATTCCTTTTTTACTTCAGTTAATTAAAAGAATCGAAACGTACACAAAAATTCAATAGTAAACCTTTATTTTTGAAAATATGAACAAGAAAAAAAAATATTTTGATGAACCTTATTTTTTCAAATAATTTTTTTATATGAAGGATGTTTTGTAAAAAATGGAATTCTATAAAAACTTGTCAGTTCTCACCTGTGAGGCTGTTTTGCCGTGCAAACGTAGGTTTTGTAGGTGAAGGTGGTTCTGCTGTAACTTGCTGTTTGATGAAGGATGTTGTTTCTCCTCGACTCTGTCTCCGGGCTGCAACTGGTTCCTCCTCTTTTTCTTTTTGATTTTCGAATAGGGACCGTTGTCTGCTCACCAAGGACGGTCTCGCTAAAAAAATTTAAAAATTATGAGACTTCCAAGAAGACTTTGAAATAGATATTTTATTCATTGAAAGTTTTATTTTTCTAACACATATTTAAGCAAGTCCATGCAATAAATTCTGGTAACTTTGATCGAAAAAAAAAAAAGAGGGCATAAGAGCATTCATTAGTAAAAAAATTTTATTTTATTTTTTTTCCTCATTTTTTGAAGTTACATGTGCTGCAAGTATAAATTGCCCATTGATCTAGCTACATATGGATAAACAGATAACTTTTCCTTTTGTTGTAAATAGTAACTAAGTAAAGAATGAATGAGACCTTTAAGTTCGAATTGATTCGAACTTCGATGCTATGATCAACGTTACTTGACACATGCTTTCGCTATAAATATGTATCTTTATATAGCTTTTCATTGTATGTCTATAGACATAAATTAAGAGTTAAATATACAGATAAAAGCTTTATTTCTTTCATAATGTTATTTAATACGGGACGCCTTAATAAAAATTAGAGCCACGTTCGGTATTTTGGATGATATGATGTCCCTGTTGCGAGAATATAAGCATTGATTGCCTATCCCCGTAATTTTTTTACTTTAGCGACGGAAATTTGAGCGACAACCACAAAACTGAGATCTGAAACTGATTAATTGCAACATATAAGACCTTTAAAAATATCGGTTTATGCCAAAGCGATTATTAAATATTCACCACGCGGAGGAAAACATTTGGCACATTTATCATCAAATTAATCCTATTCTTTCGAATACGTATTATTGCGTTCGCACGGGTTTGTAATAGATTGAATGCACACAGAACGGATGATAGTTTGGTAAAATTTATTTTATCAAAAGGAACACTTTACAGTTCTGGAACTTTTAAAAAAAGTATTCGTACAGCTGCATATAGGGATCAATTGCAATTATGCAGGGACCGCAGCAAAATGTTGTCAAATTTAGCAAACTTGACGATTTCTTGCAAATTTGGCTATAAAAATTAATCGTGAATTTAGCAACATAGCCATTTACCTCAGTGTTAAATAGACTTGCCCCTGTAATCTTATTTTTCCGGTAGAGCTTCATCTCCTTGAAGCATTTCATGTAACATTACGCAAAAAAATATTACAGTTTTACATACAATTTCACTAAAATTATTAACATATATACAAAATTCATAAAAGTAATTTCGCTAAAATTCAGCGTGCATAATGACGAAAACATTGACTAATTAAAAACATTTATAATTCAAAATTAGAAACTTGGGAATTAAAAATAAAACAAACATTATGATTCTTCTTGAGTATTTAGAAAGTAAAAGAAATATTGTGATTGAAAAAATTTCATATAGAGTGAAAGCTAAAAAAGTAAAAGAAAACTAACAATGGTTTTTTATGTTTAAAAATAGAGATGAATTTAAGAACATTTGTATAAAACAACCAATAAAATAATGCCGAGGTCAAAAGATTTTGACCCCTTTCATGATTATGCTATTGATAAACTGATTGACGAATCAGATGAATCTATGCTAAAAGGATCGGAATGGACACTTACATAAATTAAATATTTAGCACTCAGAATTAACAAACAGAACTTCTTTATGGATTATCTTATATTGATTTACCAAAAATAATTAAGAGAAAAAAACCATAAATGTAAAAATAAAAACTAATGATAACAAAATGTTTACGTGGTCTATTCTGTAAGTTGTATATTCTGCAAAAGTTCATTTAGAAAGAGTATCAAACTATATGAAATTGGACAATAAATTAAATTTTAAAGGCATTGAATTTTCTGTGTGTTCTGAAAAGTATTAAAAAATTTGAGAACCGAAACAATATATATGTAAACGTATATGGTTATGAAAAATCACTATACCCATTAAGAATAACTGATAATAAATTATAAAGACATGTAACCTTGTTTTATATGAAAGATGATCAAATTTCTCATTATTGATGGATTCAAATTATCAATTGATAAATAAGAAGTCTAACTACAAATTAAGTATTTCTATGGGATGGTTGTTTAAAATATTGTAGAGTCGTTAGCTTATTTTGAAGCAGGAGACATGAAAAATGTGTAATTCCCTCGCCGGGACTCGAACCTCTGACCTCTCGAATATGCGCCGAGTGTGCTGACCATTTCACCACGAAGACATGCTAAGAAGGCGGGAGAAATACTTTATATACTCTCTCTTTTAAAGGGCGACTTGGGATTAGATGATAAAACGAAAGTTAAAAATCATTGCCATTTAACTGGAAAATATAGAGAACTAGCACACAATATTTGAAAACTAAATTATTCATAATTCTATTTCAGTAATAATTCGTAATGTAGCAGGATACGATACGTATTTATTTATCCATGTAGTAACCAATACTGAAATTACTCGGGATAAAACCAATACTGAAATTATTCCAACTCTCGAAGGAAAATATATCAGTAAAAAAAATCGAAAGAATGAAATTTAGGTTTGTGTATTGTAATTTAAATTTATGTCATCTAAGGCTGATAATTTATTGCAAAATCTTAGACTGAAAGTGCTTAGAGAAAGCTCAAGATTTTGTCCTGTTGAAAAATTAATTCTTATTACATAGAAAGGTATTTATTTTTATGACTGCATGGATTCTGAAGAATATAAAAAAACAAAATTACCATCTCAAGATAAATTTGTTTAAATGAATATTACTTTTAAATGAAAATGAATGAAAGTAAATGTTTATATGAAGATCACGAGCAAAAAGAAATATGAATGAGTTTAAGATTAAAAACTTCGGTGAATAAACAGATTTATACGGTACAGATTTTATTTTATTATATTTTCACAAATGCGATGCCTTTGAAATCTTCAGAGAAGTAAAACTTACGATTTAGATTTGCCATGGTACTTTACAACGTCAGTATTCGCTTGAGAAGCAACACTAAAAATCACGAATATTGAACTGGAATTATTGAGTGATTATGACAAAAGTTTAACACTAGAAAAGGAACGACAAGCGATAAAGCTCAGAATTGTAATAGATATGAAATAACAAATAAAAATATGTGAAAAATTACGATAGAAGGAAAACAATTATGTTGTAATTATGAAAAAGTTAAAAAATTAATTGCTGAACCAAACTTAACGTCGGACTATATTTGATGAAAATTTAGTTGCTGTTCATGCGAATAAAAATTCAATCATCTTTGATAAACCAATCTATATTGAAATGACAACATTAGATTTATGAAAATAAATAATGTGTGACTTCATTATAATATTATGAAATCTAAATATTCAGGTAATGTTATGCTACTGTATATGGATGCAGATAGTTTCATAGATTTTATTAAAACTCATGATTTTTATGAAGATATAAAAGGTATGATCAATTATTTTGATGCATCTGGTCAGAGTCCGCCATTGGAAAAAAGAATTTTGATAAATCTGATTATCCAAAAAATAATACATAAAAAGGTTTTAGGGAAAAGCATAATTATGGAAGAATTCGTTGAGCGAAAATGCATGCCTATAAAGCTGAAAAGGTGAAAAGGTGTAAAAAAGTATGTCATTAAAAACAAAATTTCATTTGAAGATTATAAATATTGTTCGTTTACTAACAATGAGCATTAATTAAATATAAGCAATAAGCATGAAATTAATTAGAATTAGCATGAAGAGAATGAAATTAATAATTACTTAGAATACCATGAAATTAATTAATATCAATGAGCACGAAACTAATTAGAAATATAAAACATGACTTATATGTAGTTCAAGTGAATAAAAAATCTTTATCACCTACAGATGACAAACTCTTTATTTTAGATGAATATTCAGCTCATTAGAGCATTGGTTTTCAATATATCTGAACTCATGTCGCGTCGAAAAAAGACTCTGAAATTGTCAAGGCATAACGTTAGTTTTTAGTACAATATTTTCTCATTTATATTTTATCCAGTAATGTTACATGAATGACCAAAATCATTAAATAATTGTTTGCGATTGTGGATTCAGCTGCTGATTTGCATAATTGCCTCATACTAAGTTTTAATATATATTGACTTTTGATTTTATATTTCAAGCGTATTAAAAGAAAAGAAACTGCAACATTACTTTTGGACTCAGTAAATATGTATTATAGAGAACTAAACATAAGAAGGAAAAAACAATCTACTTACTCGCTCTGTCGCTATGGAAGGCGGGCTTCTCCTTGACTTCTGGCGATGGAAGAGTTGGAGGAGGAGCAGATGGATAATTTGGATCGCTCTGACCTGTTAAAGTTCTGTTTCTAGCATCTCGTCGACGGCGTAAGGCTGGTGTTATACCAGTGTCATCTGAAAGAAGGAAGTATTATCTCCTAATTTATACCTCATTTTACATAAATTAAAGAGAGAAAATTGGCAGACACATCTGATTAAAAAGATTTTAATGTTCTTCAGTACTTTGTCTATGCTAAATGTAGAGGAACCTAGGGAACTAAGTAGCGACTTATCGCTAAGCATTTACGGCAGAGTCCAGAGAAGGGTTGAAATACTCTTTTATTCACTCAATAATAACAGAGGGCCCCTTCTCGACCTTGCAGGAAAACTTTCACTCGGGCTTTTAAATCAGGGTAAGAAAATAAGAAACTAATCTAATACTAAACTAAACAGACTTAGCCAAGGCTAGAAACAAATACCTAACACAGTTGAACCTTAATCTAAGCGGGCACGAGCAATACTGCCGAGCATAGCAGATTTAAGAGCGAAGTAGCCAAACAGCAAACACGCACCACTAAGGACTCCTAAGCATTCTCTCTCGAAGTAATATGAACTTTCCTTAAATACTCTTTCTAACTCATTTGCATAAAACGCGATACTGAAAACTCATTCCGGTAGGGAATGGTAGATGGGAAACGAGAATAGATAATAAAGCATGTGTAACCTTAAAATAACTGTTAGAAACTTAAGGTAACCTCTACAAGATCAAACCTTTTCATGCGCTTGAAACGATGCCTACTTGTTGTTACTATATATTATGAACATCAAATAAATTTATCTCCTTAAGTGATGAATGACGTTAAGTGTAAACTTGATCGAACAATTTCTATAAAAAATTGCAAATGTTAATTGGAGTACTAACGATACACTTACAACACTGTGTGTTAATATCGGGTTTTAACGAAAGTTTCCTGCCACCGCAAATATCGTCTGTGCAAACAGTTCGCGTTGGCCTGTTTAATAATATTTTGTCAAACGATTTTAGCATTTGAAAGAACGCTTTAGTTGCTTTAGAACATTGTGTTGTGAAATTTGTTAAACCATATCGTTATCATTAAGTACAAGGTTCTGAAATAGAACTATCGCGCTACCAGGTTAGAACCATCATTACTTCCAGTTCTGTTGCAAAAAGTCATCTACAGAATGTTACAATCATGTGCGCAGCTTTAGATAATAATGTTGTATATGACACTGTGACGGAAAATTCATACCGAAAGTTGAAAAACAAAGACTGTGACGTTCAAATTGCAGAGCGATCTAGCTTGCAACTGATGTTGATGAGGCCCGCCTTCGAGAACTTGTGGAAAAAGATCAGTATGCAACCACTCGAGAGCTTGCTAAGGAATTAGAAGTTAATTCCTTGATAGTGCCATGTCCATTAGTCGAGTTACGCATCACATAAACTTGACGTACAAGTTCAATAGCTGGGTGCCGCATGAGCTGACGCAAGCAGATAAGGACAGATGTGTTCGAGCGTGCACTGATCTGCTCGAATATCAAAGCAATGACAAAATACTGGACCAGATCGTCACTTGTGATGAAAGCGGATTTACTTCAACAATACAGGCCAAAAAGGAGGTTGGTCTACGCTCGGTATGCTCGTCGGCAGCGTCGAAGCGTAATTTGACTAACAAAAAGATCACGCTTTTTATCTGGTGGGTAATAACCACAAAGAGAATCTGAAAAAAGGTAAAATCCTCGACAGTAAGATGCTTGTACGTGTTGACGCTGCTATAAAGGAAAAATGTCGAACTGAGTTCCGGTGCAAAAGGTAATATTCCGTCAAGATAATGCAAGACCACATGTGTCTGCATTCACCGGCTGGAATCTGCACGGGATCGAATGGAATCTTTTGTCACACCCAACATATAACCCACGCCGACATCCCTCCTTCGGATGTCTACTTTTTTTTCAGATCTGCAGCTACATTTTGCTGGGACTATCTTCTATACTGTACAGGACGTCCGAAATGAGATTGATTTGATTTTGGACTCGCGACCACCAAGTTTCTGGGTCGAAGGCTACCAAAACGTTGGTAAAAAATCATAGCTTTGGCTGGTGATTACTACCCGCACTAAAGGTATTGTTCTTATGGGTTTTTTCCTAATTTTATTAAGAACGTTTATTTACTTTCTAGAAAGTGAATTTGATCTCTCTACACAAGAATCGCCATTATGTTGAAAAAAAATCCGCACAGTGCTAAAATCGTAATGTTTACAATATTTAAGTATCTTTTATTTTACTGTGAAATTTTATTGTCAATTTTAAAAAGCTCATATTCAAGGGAAAATGCTTTTTCTTTGATCATGTTAACGAACTTACCATCTATGTCGATACCAGTGTCAGAAACAGGAGCAGGGGGTTCACTCGGTTTCTCTGCCTCACGACTGTCTCTGGCAAAGGAAAAATTTAAAATAAAATTACAGTATAAATCACTAAAAGAATACACGATGATTCTCTGCAAGAAGTTTCGTGAATAACTATTTTTAATAAAATAAGGAGACTAACAATTCAGTAAACGGTCAGGATATTAGGTACTGATGGACATGAAGCCCTTCAATAGTCAAATTAGAGTAGTTTAGAAAGCTGAATTAAAAGCAGTCATTCAACGAAACTGCTGAACATTATTCCGGACTATGTAACATTAATTTGGGAATTTCCAAAAATATGTTTAAGATTTACCTTCTTGGCCAAGGTAGTGATGGTTTTTTTGTAGCAGGAGAAGCAGGTGGAGAGGACTTTGGAATTGTAAATGAAGGTAGCTGAGGAGTTGAATGGCGACGACTCTTCCGGCGTTCTCGATGAGTTCCTCTTGAGGAAGGTGTGACATTTTTAGATCTGCAATGCAATCGATGATCATCAATAAAATCATATTTATTTATGCTGAAATTTTCTACTGATGTTAGTAGTGGCACTTTTCTTTCACTGATTAAAACTTTCTATTGATCGGCAATTATATCAGTGCGAAGACAAATTCTGGACCGGATCGATTAATTATCAATGTTTTACACAATAGCTCAAAGTAAAAACAAATTATGCTTCTCTTCATTTGTAAATATTATTAAATTACTATATTATTCTAAAATATGAGAAGGATATCTATTAGTAAAATAACATTTTAAATAATAGGCTAAAAATATGAAGCATTCAAATACTGTTACATAAATTTTTGTTCAAAAAAAGTCATGTCAAGTGCATGAAACTTTACATAATTAAATTTGTCTCGTTGATCTACTGTCTAGAAAAATAAGGTGTGAAGTGACGTCATCTAAGACAGCGTACTTCGTGCTGTATTGCAGGCGGAGCTACAGCATGTTTCGACCATTCGCGGTGATATTTTTAGCACAGAAGCCTGAGTTTCTATGATCAGAAACAAGTGAATATATACGACTTCTGCAATACCTCTTTTCTCTCTCATCAAGATTCTGCTGGGTGCAAATTTTTAAGAAATTCAAGCTAACCAAAACTACGCGATGACCAGTCTACGGGAAGCAATATAGAAACATTCTACAAATGTTTCTGTGTTAGGAGAACTGTGCCAAGCCTATGTTCCCACAGAAATTGCTTTGAAAAGAATTAGAAAATATTTTTTTTTACATTTAAACTAAAATTACTCTCTCTATATAACCCTTTTCTGCGAACTTTTTAAACATGCGAGTATGATCCTGAAGCCTGTTCATTACCTTTCAATGAAAGTTCCTAGGAATGGTTTTCCATCATCTTCTCCATCTTCATGTTTTAACACAGCCTGAAAAGGAGACGAATAAGAAAAATTAATTCATAGACAGAAAGAAATATTTTATTTACTCACTTAACATTTTTGTCTTAGGAATGAAATTTCTTCTTCTTCTTCTTTTTTTTTTGGGGGGGACACCTAATTTATTCACCCATGTTCATAAATATTCAAAGGAAGATATAGAAAAGTTGTGCGTACAAACTAATGCTTATTAAAATTCCAGTTATATGCAAATCAATCTTTATTAGCTATTAAGCACAACAGAATATTATATTTTACGATAAATTAATACAAATACCTCATAAATTTGCAGCTGTTTAAGAAGTTCTTTGTCTGTTCCTGCTCTGCATAAATGGTATTGAACTACTTGTTCCATGCCTTGTTCTTCCAAAGAATCAACAAAATCGTAATAGCTGTCTTGATCGTTAAAACCATCTGCAACCTAAAAAATATTTTGATATGTGTACTAAGCTACACTAAATGAGTTATATCTTCCTGCTTCGGTCTTTTGAAGACTTTTCGAGAAGAGTATAATAACTGATAACAATCACAATCTTTAAATATGCTTTTATAAATTTAAAAATAAAGTAATACATCAGAAAACTGAATAAAGGTGCACTAGCAACTGTATTCAAGTCCTTATTTTTTTGGCATTAAAAGTTAAGGCTCTGAAGTAAATAAACAAACGCATATTGAATTTCGTACCGATGCCATTCGTAGTACATTTGATTCTCCATAATTGCATTTGACGGAACTGAAGGAATATGTACGCATAAATTATAACTTTCTGCAAAATGTTTTGACCTCTCATCAAAACATACATCCTAATTACTCGGATCTGGAAAATGGTATTCGCAATTGCTCACTTTGAACATCGCCTTCAAAGAGAATTTGCTTGAAAACTTATTTTATAATCGCAAAAGAATACACTGACTACCAATAAGTATTTGGACACCTATGCAAATGACGATATCTGCGGTCCTAAGGTACGTCACGGACTCCGCCGGTATATATCGTGTAGGAAACAGCATCGGCTTTAGTCGCATGCAAGATGCCTCGCAGTTCGGAGCTCTCTGATTTCCAGAAAGGGATAATTATCGGGTATCACAAATGTGACCGATCCTTAAGGGACATATCTAGCGATCTGAAGTACCCAAAATCGACAGTGGCCTATGTGATTAAGAAGTAGAAGGTGAGCGGTGATTGTCCGAATGCGTCCCGAGTCGGCAGACTAACGAAACTGGGAGATAGAGACCGAAGAGTGCTGTCCAGAGAAATTCGGAAGAATCGCACCCAACCGATGGCCCTCATCCGCAAGGAGTTTCAAGAGGCATCCGGGAGTATTGCTTCAATGAATACCATGAAGCACATCTGCTTGGTTTTCATGGTCGTGCTGCTGCCCATAAGCTTTTGATCACAAAGTCCAACCGCGCTGCTCGGTTAATGTGGTGCAAAGCACATCGAAATTGGACCGTAGATCAGTGGAAACGGGTTCTTTGGAGTGACGAATAAAGGTTCACCCTTTACCGTTCGCATGGCAGGGTATGGATCTGGCGTCTACCTGGAGAACGTCTCCTGCCAGAATGCATAGTGCCAACAGTCAAGTTCGGCGGAGGTGGAATTATGGTCTGGGGGTGTTTCTCCTGGGACCTTGGTCCCCATTCATGGTAAGCTCAACTCCGATGCCTACTGCACTATTTTGGATGAAAATGTGCTTCCTACGTTGTGGCAGTTTTACGGGTTGGACCCCTGTTACTTTCAGGACGACAATGCCAGTTGTCATGCTTCGACGTTAACCAAGGCTTGGTATGGTGCCAATGGAGTTCATCGAATGGACTGGCCTGCCCAGAGTCCAGACCTGAACCCTATCGAGAACCTCTGGGACGAGTTGCATCGCCGAATTCAGGGGTGCACTACTCGTGCAAAATCGGTGAAGGAACTTCTATGTCTTCTCCAAGCCGAGTGGAAGAAATACCATTAGCTGTCATACAAAGACTTGTGGAAAGTATGCTCCGGAGGGTCCACGCTGTAATTACCTCTCGTGGACGCTCTACCAACTATTGATTTTGAATAAAGTTAGTTTTTCTTTTCTATCACAGGTGTCCAAATACTTATTGGTAGTCAGTGTATTTAACCCAATATCGCTCATTTCTTCAATTAGAATGGATTCACATGGTATATAAATATTCAATTAGTAAACAAAAAAGGCGTACATGTATTTCATTTCTAGAAATACGGTCTATAGACACTTAGTTTTTCACATAGACTTTTGTATGATCATCAAAAATATAACGGGAATAATCCAAAATGATAGGCAGAAAAAATATTATTTTCATAAAAATTTGACAGCATTAAATATATTTATAAATTACAGATTTCATAAATTAATGAATAAATATATTAACTGATGTAAATTAAAAAATAATTTTAGCGTAATTTTAACATTAGAGCTTAGCATATTTTAAAGAACAGGATAGAACTAATTTTGTTAAAAGGTTTGGTATAATAATTGCTTCAAAAGTTAGTTCTATAGTCATAGTTATGTGCCGTATAGCTACATATATGTTTAGTATAAATGTCACCATATTAACATCATTGAAGATGGAAAAGAAAAAGTATGTCATTTAAGAAAAAGTCCGACTTGTGTCAAAATATCTATGTTAGAATAATGTATAAATCTAATATACATATTCGAAGTCGTGCTTTCAAGTCATGAGAAACACAAGTTAAATTTCGTCAATAGGTCCAGTAGAACGGGAGATATGAAAATGCTCTCTAAAAATTTTCTCTCCGCAAGATTTTCGATTCTACTGTAATTTATTTTTTATTGCGCTTACCTTGTTTACAAGAGTCATGCAGAATACAAGAAGTTCCATATCCAGATTTTCTTTCTCTTTTAAATGCACCATAATATTGCTCCATAGCGGACTACCTGAAAGATTTTAACAATTTTAGTATTTTGTTCAGAATAACTTAACAATGCAATCCAGAAATTTCTATTTTACTGCTAATTCAATGTTTCGCGACTAGAATATAACTATTGCTGTAAATATTTGCAAATTTTGTAACATACTCTTTCGTTTATATCTATTTGCAATCCTGGAAAGGAGCTAGAACTGAATTTCCAATAATTTCTAAAACAGCGAACATTTTCAGCGTTAACACTTATTAAATCTAAATGTCCTTCAATGCTGAAGAACTCTGTCTTACATCCAACAATCTCAAATACTGCACCGAAATTTAATTTGTTATGTAGCAAAAACCAGCAGATTCGTCTCCTCAAAATGTGACTTTCTTTTATTAATTTTTATATATTTGAAACAAATATTAAAATTACTTATGTATATTATTTACGAAAGAAATAAATTATTTACTGGAAAATATTTATTTTTATGCCTTTATTTTACATTTAATATCTAAGGTCGCTAAGAAATTTCATTGAAGAAAAGGGGTCAGAAATGAAAACAGTTTAAGAAGAGCAGAAGTAAATGATATCTAATGTCTGCGTATATATAACATAATTTATGCATGTATCAAGTCTAAACTTAAACTTGGATTAGCCCAGGAACTTCTTTTCTCAAACGGCAAATGAGAACTATGTTATCGACGTCAACAGACAAATTCTGGTAATTTCTATATGAGCGCCATTTAGTTCACACCTACTCCCATTTAAATAAACAAAAATAGGAAAAAAGAAAGAAAAATCACCAGAGTACACCGAAATGATTGGAAAATTTTGATATAAATTTTATTCGTCACCATTTAGATACAGGGTTACTTAAAATTGACTGTTTGTTAAAACTGACTTTAAAATAAATATGTAAGCTCAGTTTTAGATAGTCCCAGGGCCGAATTAAATCTTTTACTGGCCCTAAGCACTCAAAAGATTTTTGGTGCCCCCATATACATTTACAATACAACGCCTCTCTTTTCCTATTCCTTCTAACTGGGTCTTGACTTTGACGCAACTTTCATTCCATGACAAAACCAAAAATGGTAAATTTGTCCGTTGACCCCCTTTCCTAAACACCTTTTTGTGGTTCCCCTTCTCTTGAGTACAGGCTTATTTTGCTTAACGGTTTATCCATTATTCTGAGTGATCCTTGTACCTAAAGTGTCGGATTACTTAAACTGGCTCTTTGTTCAGACTTACATTTAAAATAAATATAAGATTCCAAGCTTGAGGTAAGCAGAATAATTTCTTACCTTTTTGCTTGTCAACGCTTATAACCATATCACGTAGGATAAGACCATTAGTCGGCGAATATTCTACGAACATGAGAAGCAGTTTGACAGCCATCTTTGCTACCATGCGGTACTGAAACGAAGTGTTTTAATGTCAATAAAAATACTAGCATAATTTCGTTAATTTTAAAATAGTGATTATGTGCTCATTATCGATGGGTAAACAAAATATGAATATCAAATAAAAAAATAAACAAATCTTTACAGCCTACATGAGCTACTAGTACTCTAAAAACTCCTTCTAACAAATAATGGTTATCCAAAGCTCCACTTGCACGCGCGCATTCACAAACGGATTTTTAGTCCAAAGGGGCTTTGTCCCTGAAGGACTATTGTTTCCGTTTTGCGATTTTGCGTTGGAAGTATTAAAAGTCTGAATCACTTTTCAAACTGTTGCCACAAAATATTGCAGCCCTGTATTATATTTAAAGAAATTAAATAATGAAGAATCTGCATAAATGTATGTATATTTCTTCAAATGTGATAAAACAACGATACCTAGAGCCATCTAATTTTGACTAACTTACGTTTCCACCCGAGTATGCGCATCTGGAAGCACGAATTTGGAATTTGTTTTATTATCTATTTCATATTTTGTAAAATTTTAAAGAATTTTTTTATTAACAAACTCAAACGATTCAAAAGCGAGCAATGTCAACACTCTACGGGGGGGGGATCTCTTTATCTGAAGCGCGCGGAAGTGTGTATCAGAAATATTCATTTTAAAATTATTTTGCGATATTGCTGTTGAACTGAATTTTATGGTTTAAGTGCGAAGAACAAGATATTTAATAGATAAAGGTAACACAAAAAAAGTTAAAAAAACGCCCCTTTGGGAGAAATTTAAAATCTGAAACCTTTCAGAATTTTTTTTTATAGATATTATCAGCGGAAACGTGCACATTGGTTACTTATGCAGTACGAAAAAAAAAAAAAAAAACAACATAACATATGAGGATACCTCAGTTTCAGTTGTAATAAAATTTTGCATCAGTTGCGTAGTTTATTTGTTATGATTTTTTTTAAATGTTTCACGGGATAATGAACATAAATTTACATTTCTTTTGCTGATCATTAACTGCAAACTTCATTTTTCTTCCAAACTGCATTTCCAGTTTTCAGTAGATTGATTATTCAGGAAGTGTCTTTTATAGCTGAATTCTATTTCAGACATTTAATATTTATGAAAATAGAGTTGCTAGGTTAATTGATTGTGAATCTGTTCTGCATAACCGTGTACTTCATGTATATTAAAAATCATTACATATAATCATAAAAGAAGAAAAAATCTGAAACCTTTCAGTTTTTATATTACGCCCAAAGGGGCGTTTTGTTCACTTACACGCAGATACACGTTTTTAGAGACGTTTCGAAAACAGTTGAGCTAACACCCCTTTGAGCTCAAAATATTTAAAAACAGCATATCTTTAGAATTTTCGGCAGACTGTTTCGTGAGCTGGAGCTGCAAATGTGTTCTTTTCGTACCGTGTTGCCACTGCTTGCTTTAAAATAGTTGAGTTTGTTAATCAAAAATTCGTTATAGTTTTACAAAGTATGAATACACAATAAAACAAATTCCAAATATGCGCTTCCAGGTGCGGATACTTCGGTGAAGGGCTACTTTATTCAAAATTGGATGGATCTAGGTTCCGTTGTTTTCTTGCAATGCATGAAACATAATGTATTCATTCATCGTGAAACATAATTCACATAATGTATTCATGCATGAAATTGGAGGCAACAATTTGAAAGTGAAACGGACATTTATAGCGAACCGATGCAAAATTCCGTTTCGAGACTAATAGCCCTGCTGGGTTAAAGCATCTTTGGGCTAATAAGTCTAAAAAACACCCATTCTTTACATTTTATTGTTTTTATTATAAATCAGCAATCCGATAAAACGATGTGAGCCATCGACAAAGTAAATTAAAAAGAATTCATTTATTTTTTGTGTGTTATTTACCGCCTAATTGTCATTATTTGCGCTCGTAAAATATTTTGGAATGAGTCTTTTTCATTAGTATTGGGAAGATCTCTGATCTGAAAGTAAATCAAATTTCTTGAACTTTTAATGTGAACTTAGCGAACTGCAAAGAAGTTAAAAGGGGCCTAAATTATGATATATATTATTGAAAAGAAATATATATTTTCCATTTGTAATATTTTCTTAAAAACACGAAGCTACATAATGAAGGCTTTAAGTTTTTACAGTGTGAGTGGGACTAGAAAAGAGGTATCATAGAAAAAAGAATTTATATTTCACACACCTGGTCTGTTATATTTTCTTCGAACGAAAGATGTTAGGAATATAGATACAAAGTAAACTGAATATTCCTTTGTAAGGTTTATCCTAAGTTTTGTAGCTTTTCTATCTTATTCTAATTTCAGCTTACAATTTCCTGCCAGAATGTAAATTCAGAAAGGCAGTTAATGCAAATGAGAAAGAGTATTATTTAAGTCGTGACTTCACCGACTTCGGGAGAGAGAGTCTGATTCCCTGACTAGCGCGTTTGCCTTTTTGTCTGCGTCTCTCTTAGCTGTTACTACGCTCGGCCATACCTTAGGCCCTTGCTTGGCTTCGCCGATTTAATTCATACTTAGGGGCCAACTAGTTAGATTCTGATAGCTTCGGCTATACCTTTCAAACAGCTTAGTGTGCTAGCAAGCCAGCATCTATCATCAAACTATCGCTTCAAGAATCGTCATCGTTTCGTCCAAGCCCTTGGTGGCAGTTGTTGGACCGGTTTCTGCCCTCTTCGCTGCTGGGAGTTCAAGAGTGAAGGTCGGGCTTCGGCCTGGCTTGCCTCTTCACCTACCACCTCGCTGGAATATGCACGTTTAACTCTCCTGAAAAGTCCGATGATATGTTTCCTGATTTATAGAAAGCCAACTGTAGTTTTTTTTATTGAATATATTCATTCCACATGCAGTTTCTGAAAATTCATCCAGCATGGAATGATATTACTTAAGCAAGAATCATGAACGATCTCATTGTGCAATTTAAGACTCATCCATTGTCTATCGCCACGTGGTGCACTGCTCAAAATTAATTCACTGGTAGAAGCCTCAAAATCAGAAGAAATTTCAAGATAAGTTTATTGCTGCTCTACATATATTTTCG
>KK117374.1:168953-189971 GCA_000611955.2 Stegodyphus mimosarum
CTGTTACCGGCTCGGTGAGCTCATTTTTTTACTCTTGTATGTTGATAAATTGTGCATGTTTTGCTTAAAAGTGGTTGAATTATATTATTCTTATGTTCCGGTTAAGGTTTTTATGCCTTTAGTTAATCTGCATGCAATAGTCGTAGAATTAGCAACAACTTAAAAGTTGTTTAAGTGCTATTAAACTAACAAAGCCACCATTTGTTTACATTTGAAACTCTTTAGTAGAATAATAAATTAAGTCAGTTTCTGCACCAACTTCAGCGTTTCTTGCTGAGTGGGACCCAAAGCAAACTTTAATTTTTCATGCGTCGAAAAATTTTGTCTTTCTGCGCGTTGGTAGAATCGCTTGCTTTCGCATAGAAATTTTTAATTTTAATTATATTTTTTTTAACTGCATTTGGTGTTTTAGGTTTTTCTGCTTTTTACAATTTTTAATGAAGACGTTTTCAGTTTTTATATACTTTTGCCTTTCCGCGAAGTGAGATCTGAATTGATTGAATGGGAAATATATCTCTGACGAAATTCGAGAAAATAAGGTTAAATCAAGTGCAGCAGAAATGTGTATCATTTCATAGCCTATACAAAGAAGTCATATGATGTCCACACCAGATTTTTTTTTTTAATAATTTGTGTTCTAAATAGCTTTGCCAGTTGAATAACTTTTCTATTTTAAATTTAGATTTAAGGTTTTTTTTAAGTGGAAATATACTCATTTCGGTACACTGTAATCTCTGAACACGAACTGTTTACTTTCAGAACTCAACGGCAACAGAATAAAATATTTTGCTAAAGATGTTTTTAATTCTCATAC
Source organism: Stegodyphus mimosarum (assembly GCA_000611955.2). Taxonomy (NCBI): domain Eukaryota; kingdom Metazoa; phylum Arthropoda; class Arachnida; order Araneae; family Eresidae; genus Stegodyphus; species Stegodyphus mimosarum. Next base: position 169,768 of record KK117374.1, read on the forward strand.
TAACTTTTAGTATCCTGAACTTGCAATTATCCGGATAGTATCAATAAATATTCGATTTTGTTAATTTAAACCGCTTGATAAAAAGCAAAGTTTCCTTGTTTTAAATTACATTTCACAAAGCGATAAGTATTTTGAAAATTTTTTACTTCTTAAATCCCTATTAAAGAAAATACATGAGTCTGCTTGCTTGGATGAAACAAAGATTTTAAAATGTAATTGTTACTTCCTGCGTTCGAGCAAAATTCTAAAATGTGAACTGAGAAATAACTTTGAGCAATTTTTTTAAATGTTGCAATATTTGAATTTAATAAATATACAGCATAAAATAAAACATGTGATTAGTAGCTTTACCTGAAACACTTGTTTCAATGAAAATAATGTTCTCCTCAATTCACGATTTCCAGTTGTTGTTAGTTTTTCTAAGAAAAAAAAAGAAAATTATGCGTATTCAAGCAATAATATTAAAGTAACTAAAATAATGAGTAAATAATGTAAATAACAAGTTTTCTAAGACTGTGATGAAAAATACACTTGTTCTTAACACTTTGTTTTAAAATTTTCGGCCAGTAATACTTTGCTTAATAGCTTCTCAAAAAAGATCGAATGTTTTGCAATCCTTTTTGATTCGCGAGAAATTCTACTGCAATTCAACGTACGATTGTTAAACCTCAGCTTGGGGAAATACTAAATTTGAGTATCAAAGAACTTTCGGTCTTGTATAAATTAACACTTTATCATGAATTGTAAATTATTCGTTGCTGCTTTTATTAAGAATGTAAATCGTTTTGATCTCAATTCTAATAGTTCCAGTCTTCTTCCACGATTTCAAATCCTGTATGATATCAAAAATTAAAATTCAGTTATTCAAATAAAAGGTAGCAACATTTTATTTCGCTCTCATTGTCGCTGAAATCATGTTTCCTCTATAAGTTCTTTGTTTGAAATTTTAGGAAATTGTTTACAGATATTTCTTATCTGTGTATGTAATCGCTTTTTTTTATTTCCAATGGCTGGGCAAAAAATTACAAAGAAGGAAAATCTTATAAACACAGGTTACAAACAATCGAACTAAGAACAAAAAGACCTAAAAGACTAAAACCTCATTTTGCCTAAGGAGAGTTCTTGCCTCCCAGTATCTCGGCTCTTCTGTAAGACCACGAAGAGCCTCACATCGAAGCAAATGGTCCTTGTCCATTTCTTCTCCAGAATCACAAAGTGGACAAATAGGATCGTTTGAAATACTTATGCGGTGCAGGTGGGATGCAAGGCAATCATGTCCTGTAGACAGACGGAAAGCCGCAACTGCATTGCGGCTTGGACTATTGGGAATGAGAGAAGGACTTATCATTCTCCAACATTTTAAGGCTGTACGAGTCTGACTATCTTGTAAAATATTAGATGTAAATAAATATTTAAAAAACAGTTTAATCCTCCAATAGGAAATAGCAGTATTAGGATATTGCAGTAAAGTGGCTCCTCTTTTTGCAAGGAAGTCCGCTTGCCCCAAAGACCATAATGGCGAGGCACCCACTGGAGAACGATTTATTCCCCCTTTCATGTGAGAGTTCTCAGGAATTCTTTACATTGCAAAATTTAAAATGTTAATGGGTATTCAACACATCTAATTGATTGAATGGCTGCTTGAGAATCAGAAAAAATGGCTGCCCTTGCAAACTTGTAATCGATAGCTAGTAAGTGCTTTAGGGCTATACAGATGGCTACTACTTTACCATCAAAGGGGATACCAATGTATCTCGTAGGGTTATAAAAAGAAAAAAATATTCGAAAGCACTCCAGCCCCAACTTTTAAATGGCAGTCAAACTGAGAACCATCAGTAAAAATGTGCAGCTACTGAACAGGTGGATATCTAGCCGCAATGTTCTCTACGTAATCTACGTATAGAAATTATTTATTTAACACTAAGATTGGAAGATAAATAATTAAATACTAAAAGTTTAAAGTGTATCTTTTAAAATTTAATCTCAGTATATTTATTCATTCTGTAAGGAAAAAAAACTATACACGTGGTCATATGAAAGAACAGAATTAGCAACTTACAATGAAAATAATTTCAGCCGTAGTAGATTATGTAACCTTATACAGTAAAAGCGTTTTTAGTACTAGTCTTGCTTTTAATGAAAACTTTAAAATGCGTATAAAATTTAAACATCTCGATTTGTTTTATGAGAACCTGCAATTTTTTATCTGTTCTAATTTGCCAAACGTTGTAAGAACATTCATTCGCATTATATCAGCCACTCTCTTTTTTCTAAGATTCTTTACGAAAATTTCGAATAAGTTGTAAAAGAAAGTGTCAGATATAAATGAAGAGTTTTGTTAATCTATTACATGGTGTGTATAGAATTTTATCCATTCATTTACATGAAATAACTTTTGTATTATTATACCCACTTGTTGTTGAGAGATTGAAAGTTTCTTAAAGGAACTTCAACATTTCGGCTGGAGTTATGAATTAAACTTCTCTGAACACATCTGGCATATAATGAATGAGAAATTTAAATGTTAACTTAAAAGTTAAGTACTTCATTGAACCGAAAATTTTCCTTAGATCATTTCATGAGAAGATTTATAATCAGTGCTTAGAAAAAGAAACTCATTTGAGAGCTGAATGCTATGAAAATATACTTTATCAGCATATTAAGCTTTAAATATCGTAGCGAAATTACCATCTGTGATTTTTGTTGATAGATTGTTATCCTTAAAAAGGCTTTCTCATGAAAAGCACAGAACTTGCTGAGCTTAAATAGGTCTCTTCAATAGCAGCAAATTTGTGAAAGATTGTGCTGTTCCTTTGTTACTTATATTAGCGTTTCGTCACCTCATTTCTAGTTTTATTTTTCATTTGGGGAAAATAAGATTAATTCTCAAACAAGCTGGATAAAAAAATTGATGTACACTGTGCGCAAAAACAAACAAACAAACAAACAAAAAAACCCGAAAAAATAAAGAAAAAATAAAAAAGAGGACAGTTCTATAACTCTTCTACTGCGCCGATTGATGAAATTTAACTTGCGATTTTCATGTCTCGAAAGCGCAATTCAAGATTAGATTTATACGTAGCAATGTCCCAACATTGGTATTTTGACACAAAGCCGAACTTTTTCTAAAATAACGTACCGATTTTTCCCGTATTTAGATTCTACGACTCAAATTATGCCTAAATAGTAAATTTGGTGAGAAATTTACCAAGAAATTCAGTAACTTATCTTGCTGCACATTTTCAGTTTGCGTCAAGAATAATTCACTTCTTAATTAATTCTTAATTTGCGGTGTCCTAGTTTCCTTTCCCTTTCATTGTGCACGAAGGGGAAAAGGTGTCGTAAAAATCCGTAAACTACATTCAACGTTATAATTGCTTAAAACAAAAATGCCAACTTCAAAATGCGCCGCTATGTAAATTCATGTATATCTTAGAAAATTTTGATAAAAAAACCTCTAATTTTTTGTAGGCATGCTTAGAAATATATATATATACTTTTAATACAATGGTAAAACTTTTATTATTATCCAAATTTTCTTCAAAAAATTTATAAAAATTACTAAAAAATACAAATTTAAAAAACAGATCATAAAATATCTGCGAATTTTATTCGAACTGAACCTAAATTTTGAATTATAAAAAAGGAATCAAGTAAGTTTAATAAAAAAAAGATATTGCTAAATATTTATGAAATTCAATTAGCACTGAGGAGCTAAAGTGTTAAAAGCTAATTTTTTAGAAACTACTCGTGCGTTAACTTGAGTCGTAGAACTGAGATATGGAAAAAAAAAATCGGCATGTCATTTCAGGATTATTTCAATTTTGTGTCAGAATGCCTACGTTAGAACAGTGTTATATATAAGCCTAATATATATGCTAAGTCGCGCTTTCGAAATATCAAGAACGCAAGTTAATTTCGTGAATCGGCCTACGGAAGATATAAAACTGTCCCCGTTATGTATATATATATATATATACATACATATATATATATATATATACATATAGTGGCTTCCAAAAGTGTTCATACACTTATGATTTTCACTGAAATAGTACTCTATCCATTAATTATAAGGAAACTTTCTGAATGAGGTTTTAATAATAAGATCTATAATCTGTTCGTAACAAAATTATATGAAATATTTTTTAAATATAGTGAAACTTTATTTTTAAAAAATTTGTTTTTTATTTACTTAACTCCTAAAATTAAACTTGCAAACTTGTTTTTATTTTTAACGTATTAAAATTTTAAAAAAAAATCTGAAAGGATTCAGATTTTAGATTACGTCCAAAGGGATCTTGCTTAATAATATGAAAACTTGCCGAACGAGACAAACATTAAACTAAACCTAATACGTACACAAAAACAAACCCAATATAATTCCAATAGTCAACCCAATACAATTCCATTAATCCATCCAGTACAGACCCGATAACCAACATAATACCATTCCAAAAATTCCAATAGCCAACCCAATGCAACTAAACATTAGCACTAAATTGAAAAGTGAATCGGACAATTTTGTGAAACGACGCAAAACGCCCAAACGAAAGTAATAGTCCTTCGGGACTAAATCCCTTTGGACTAAAAATTTATAATCAAAAAATGACAAACATTTTATCTCACAGAAGTCTTCGTACACTGAAATATTTTTGGATAAAATCAAAATGAGAATTAACATTTACCGCTTTTTTTTTATTTTTGCATTGTGGTGGCATTTAAAAAATCGTTTGCTTTAATTTTTTACTGTTTACTTCATAATATTCTATTTATTATTGGAAAGTGGGTTGCAATCGTAAAGAAATTAGAAACAGCATTCGAAAATTTATAAGTTTTCACCATAGTAGTGGTAAATCAATTCGAAATATGCTAAATTAGTTAATTTATCCCATTCTACAGTGCAGTATGTGATAAAACGCTTTAAAGAAGAAAATCGGATTGAAAACAAGGTAAGAAAAGGTCGACCGAGAAAGTTAACTAAACGTGATGAGAGATTTGAAAAACCTACGTTTGAGTGCTGTAAAAGTTTCTGCAGAACCTGAAACTCTTCGACGAGTTCTCAGAGAAGCTGGATTACATAGGCGTTCTGCCCGTAAAAAATTTTTTGTTAGGGAGAAAAACAGAAAGCTTATGCTTTCATTCGCAAAATCAAAGATAAATACACCCGAAACGTACTGGAAATAAGGTCCTATTTGTTGACGAAAGCAAATTTAACATTTTTTTTTCCGATGGTCAAATAACTGTATGGAGAAGAAAAAATGAGGAACTTCATTCTAAGAACTTAGTTGAAACAGTTAAGCATGGCGGTGGAGGTGTTCTTGTGTGGTGGTGCATGGTAGCGTCAGGACTAGGTAATTTGGTATTTATTGATGGCATAATGAATCATTCTCTTTATTTAAATATTTAAGAAACAATTTAAAATTATCAGCCCAAAATTTGGGTGTTGGAAACAACTTTATTTTTAATCATGATAACGATCCTAAGCATACGGCTCTCAACGTTCGCCTGTGGTGTCTCTATAATTGTATATAGGTTTTGAAAACACCACCTCAGTCGCCAGATTTAAACCCCATAGAACACATCTGGAAAGAACTGGAGGTTAGAGTACGAAAATGCGACATCAAAACGAAAAGCAAACTCAAAACAGTCATGATGGAAGAATGGATTAACATTGATACAGCAGTTACAAAAAAAAAAGTAGTAAAATCTATTCCCAGACGTTTTAAAGCTGTTGTGGGTGATGAAGGATATCCTACTCAATATTAATTCAACGAAAAATGAAAATATTTACTAATATGTCAAGATTTTTTTGAAGTGTACGAAGACTTTTGTGAGATAAAATGCTTGTCATTTTTTTATTATTAATTTCTTAAAAATAAAGTTTCGCTATATTTTAAAAATATTTCGTGTAATTTTGTTACAAATAGATTGTAGATCTTATTATTAAAATCTCATTCAGAAAGTTTACTTTTAATTAATGGATAGAGCCCTATTTCAATGAAAATCATAAGCGTACGAACACTTTTGGGAGCCACTGTATATAAACGATAAAAAATATGTGAATCAAATTTATAATTAAAACTAACCCCTAATTCCCTATTTCTCTCTCTGTTTTAAAAATCGTAATAACTTCTCTGGATTCCGTCATTTCTAGATCATTCCATTTTGCATGGCCTGGGCAGCGCTGACGACGTATGCAAACTGAAACTTAAACTAAAACTTTTCTCTTCGTGTGCTTCCATATTGGCTAACTAGGCGCTTCAACTTCTCTCTTTTCGCTGCATCGTCGCTATTTCGTAGTGCGCGCTTTCTATTACAATACTTTCCAAAATATGAAGGCTCTTGAAAAGACACGACTAAAGTGCCAAGTGATTGTAGCCATGAATGTCAAATGGAAAATAAAAATGGAATTAAAACCGCCTCGACTACCAAGTTTCTTTATCTTATATACAGTGTCTCACAAAAGTGATGGGACACTTATGCTTTACAAAAGGAAACTGTAATAAAATAAATTAAAAAAAACATGTAAAAATTTTTTGTGGGTGTGCTTCATACTTAAATTTAGTAACAATTATTACATAACATACATTTTCTCAAAATATCAAAATATTAATTTAATAAAAATACAGTTGTTTAGAACGAAGCAAAAAATGGCTCACATAAGTGATGGGACACCATTAGATTCTGCAACAAAAATCATCTCAAGTAAGCAATAAAAATATTTTTGGGGTTTTTTATTTTTACTCAAAAGCAATTGGCAATAATTTATAAATTCGTCTACATTATTTCTTTTCAGTTTGTTTTGGAATTTTTGTGTTTTTAGCTCCGTGCAGCCATGAATGCTAAACGAAAAGAAACTTTGCCTGAAATTCGAAAATTAGTTATTAATTTGCATATTGAACGTGAAAACTCTATTAGAGAAACTGCTGAAACAGTTAACTTGAGTCATTCAACAGTTTTCAATATCATTAAACGATATAAAAGAATCATATGATTCAGGATAAAAGAAGACCTGGCCGACCATCAAAGCTATCCAATGGAATAAAGCGAATTATCGTTCGAAATATTAAAAAAAAAAAAAATCCAAGAATAAGTGCTCCTAAAGTTGCTGCTGATTTACAAGCATTGTATGGAGTAATTGTTAATCCTGAGACTATTAGAAGAGTAATTCGATCTACTGGATAACACGGTAGAGCAGCCAGGAAAAAATTCTTCGTTAAGTGAAAAGAGTAGAAAACTCAGACTGGCTTTTGAAAAATCCAACATAAATAAGAATTCTGATTACTGGAATGAAGTTATATTTGCTGATGAGAGTAAATTTAATATATTTGGTTCTGACGGTAGAATCTTGGTGTGGAGAAAACCCAGGGAAGAATTTCGCAAACAGAACTTGGTGCCAACAGTAAAACATGGTGGAGGAGGAGTTATGGTATGGGGGTGTATGTCGTCCCCTGGAGTTGGTAATCTTGTTTTTATTGACAGTATAATGGATCAGTACAAGTATATTGGCATATTAAATCAAAATTTGAAATCTTGAGCACGAAAATTGAACCTTCATAACGATTTTAAATTCTACCAGGACAATGACTCCGCACACTTGCTTTCAACGTTAGATTCTGGCTGCTGTATAACTGTCCTGAAATAATAAAAACACCACCACAATCTCCAGACTTAAATCCCATAGAGAATATTTGGCAAGAATTGGAATCAAGAATTCGCAAAGACACCATTTCTTCAAAACAACAATTAAAATCGGTGCTTCAAGAAGAATGGGGTAAAATCACTTCAGAAATCACAACAAAATTAGTCGAATCCATCCCAAGAAGATTAAATCATGTTTTAAAAGTAAAAGGAAATCCAACAAAATATTAAAACCTTTTAAAAAGTAAAATTTTTAGATAAATATTTGATGGAAAAGTAGTGTCCCACCACTTATGTGAGCCATTTTTTGCTCTGTTCTAAACAATTGTATTTTTATTAAATTAATATTTTAATATTTTGAGAAAATGTATGTTATGTAATGATTGTTACTAAATTTAAGTATGAAACACACCCACAAAATATTTTTACATGTTTTTTTAATTTATTTTACTCCAGTTTCCTTTTGTAAAGCACAAGTGTCCCATCACTTTTGTGAGACACTGTAGCTATTATGCATCGACGCTGCTCCGTCTTTTCCTTGCATTTATTATTATTACATATATATATATATAATTTTTTATTTATTTTAGAATTTTATTTATTTACTTTTGTGCAGAGTGTACATTTGAATAACAAGAATAATATTTTAGGGCTGAATTATCATATACACATTATTTATTAAAATAAAATTTCTTAAATTTAATCAGGAAGAGTTTAAAGGACTACTCACTGAATTTTGCTAAGTTTTTGTTAAGGATTCACTTACCGATAATAGCGTTAGCTTTAGCCACGAGCTGATTACTCGACGAATTTCTGCGACTGAAAAAATAAAATGATACTTGCATTAAACTCTCACCAACGCTGATTTAAATTAACACGTCAGACAACGATTGTTGGAGGTGCTAAAGCTGAATCAGCGTAATACTCGTAAATGTTCGAGACAAATTTCGAAGGGCTAAATGTAGAATCTTCTTCTTTAACTGCAGGAGCGCAAAATGTTCTTCTACATTTTGCTCTTCTGCAATTGAAGAAGGTTCTACATTTAGACCTTCGAAACTAGTCCTGAATATTTATGAATATTACACTGATTCTTGCTGCTTTAGTTACTTCCAATAATCTCATCAATACTACTTTCTCAAAGTAACACCTTTTTACAGATATTTATTATTAAAGCATCTTTTCTGTTCCATGCAATAAGTTAAGGAAATTCTTCTAGTGCTTTTCTTAATTAACTAAATGCGCAACTTTTCTGTCTGATTTTACATGTTAATTTTTAGGCTTCAAAGTCTTCTTATAACGGTTCAATCATTCTTTATGAATTTTCATTTACCTAATGTTAGATTTTATTTTACTGCATACTACACTGCTAACCATTAAAAGTTCTACATCATAAAGTGAGTACTTGTGAAACGACCAAAAAAAAACTTATCAGTGTTGTCGTTAATTAACCATTTATTCTTATTAGGACCTTACATTTATTCTTTTTGTCTATTAAAATTTTTTTTACCAAATTTGTTCACAGATTCACTTGAGGAATTAAGGAGAAGAATCTGTAACCCAACGCATTTTTGACTTTAAAAGCACGATAATAGCCCAAATGGCAAGAGCTACATATTACTAGCATTTTTGACCTCACAAATTACATTAAGTAAATCAATGTTTTCTCAGTTTTTACTTCCTTATACGGAGTAAAAGAAGTATTGTAATCGCGAAAAGTTCAGGTATCATATTTCACCGAAAATATCTGTTTTGACTGCTCTGAAATCTATTTGAACAATGTTATATGTGTACATCTGTACGCACAAATTGAATAAAGGACTCCTTTTTACAAAATGGATTGTAAAGGGGATCTAAAATGGACTCAGAAGAGATCTTTTCGTGACATCTGTACGTATATATTTATGTATGTATTTCTTACAAATCAAAAACGAGTAGCCTCAGAATGTTGAAATTTTGTATAAGGGATTTCTATAAGTTGTAGTTGTGCCCCTCCCTTTTTGGTTGCAATCGACCGCACCAAGCAAAAAAGCATATATATATATGCTTTATATATATATATGCTTATATATATATATATATATATAAGCTTATATATATATATATATATATACATGCTTTTTTGCCTTTAGTTAATGTGCATGAAACAGTTGTAGAATTATCAACAATTTCAAAATTGTTTAAATGATACTAAGCCTACCGAAGCCTCCATTTTTTACCTTTGAAACTCTTAGCAGAACAGTAAATTAAGTCAGTTTTGCGCCAGCTTCTGTATCTTTTTGCCGAGTGGCAGTAAAAGTAAACTTTCGATTTTGGGCACCGAAAAATTTGTCTTCCTGCCCGCTGACCGACTTGTTTCTACGTAGAAACTTAATTTTTATTACAAAAAAAAATTTAATCTGTTTTTAGCTGTATTTGAAGTTTTAGTTTTTTCTGTATTTTACAATTTTGAATGAAGATGTCTTGAGTTTTACGTATATTTTGCCTTGTCGCGAAGCGTTAACTCAATTGCATTGAATGAGAAATACATCTCTAATGAAAGTCAAGGAAATAAGTTTAAATGGAATTCAGCAAAAAATATGTATAATTCGATAGTCTATATCATATTTTATTTAATATCATTTTTAGATTTGAACCAATAACTCAAGTGAAATTTGTAACTATTTTTCTTTAATCTGAAATATTCAGAAGAAATTCGTATTATGAGAAATTTTTATTAATGTTATAGGGAGAGAAAGTTGAGTTTACAAATGCTTCTCTGATGCCATAAGCAGAAATAATAATTTTGCACGCTCAGCAGATTAAAGCATTTTGTATACATAAGAAGAGTTAAGATGAAAAGCAATCTAAAATCGTTATTAAATTTTAAAATTTGTAAAATGACTTCATTACCTTCCTGGGTCAACAAGCGTTCCATTTGATAGGCTTCCTCTTTTAATAATTCCACATTCTTCTGCCTAAAAGCACAGAAATTTTAATTAAAATATTCGAAGATATCACTGCTAAAAATTAGAATAGCTACAAAAGTTCTAGAAATTATTTTCTTTTACATGCAAGGTAGAGAAACACGATGCCGCTGCAATTCTGCGGTTGAAACATCTGACATTTGCTGAAAATGTTTTCGGCAAATCGAATGTTCAAGGCAATTTCGAATTCAGAGCAATTTCAAATTCAAGGGAGTTTCGAATGCTCAACGCAAACCCTAGAGCTCAGAACCGGATGTGGGATGTTGTGAAGAAGGGAAAAGATGCCTGATATCTCATTTAAAATATTACTTAAAGCTATTAGTATTGTTTCCCTAGAGCTAGTTCACTAAAACTATTATATTGTATTAGATATAGGTATTGCCTCCGTCATTCTAGCATATCTTCGTGGTGAAACGGTAGCACACTCGGCGCGTATTCGAGAGGTTCAGGTTCGAGTCCTGGAGGGGGCACTGCTCATTTTTCAGGTCTCCCACATGAAAACAAAAACGTAATGATTGTACAGTATGTATTACGTATGTGTTATTGAGTATGTGTTGAGTGTATTATGTAAAGCTTGGAGCTAACAATTCTTAATTTTTATTTTCAGTCTTTGTGGAACTTAGGCAACTACTGCCGGTGACAATAAAATAAATACTCTATACCCACGGAACTGCTTGCTCCGCCTTTATTTTCGACTCTGTTAGTTGCAGACATGTAGTTTAAATCGTATAGATATCTTAAATGTTTCATATATTCAAACTTTAACACGGCCTTCCAATCCCTATACTTGTATTTAGAAAGTCTCATACTCATTACGAAAAAAAAAGTACTCTCGTATGACAAAAACTTTCTGAGGCATTTAATTTTAAAATTTAGGATATTTGATGTCTTTTTGTCTTGATAAATAAATTAGAACAATTCGAAGTTGATTTTTCCCATTCATATGTCATTCTATGATATTGTTTAATGATTTACTAGTGTGTAACATTCTTTAATTAATGATTTTGTTACAACTGGTATGCTGAAAGAATTTTCGCACAAGTAATTTATAGTTTTCAAACGTTATAAATATGTTATTAATATTCTCATGAAATTTTATTACTTTAAAATCATAATCGAAATTCGAAAAACTTTTAATTATATTTATGCAAATAATGCTACGAGTTGGCTATGTTCCAATACTGAAGCCTGTCAGTGTTTTTTAGAATACTAATTTCAGAGTTAAAGAGAAGGGCTAGGTCATTCCTTTGAGTAAATCTTCGCTGGCGCGATCCACGTACGTGAAGTTAACAAGTAGTAGTCTGACGTCACTATGTTGCATCAGCTTTGACTTCGTCTGTCAGTTCTGTGCCATATCACTGAGAACAATGTCAGACGAAACTGCTCTCGCGGCGAATGATGTTTTTGCGCCGCTGAGGGTCAATGATGCCTCTAACGATCGCTTCAGCGATACTTCAAGCGTCGCCTCTTTGGCTACTGCACCTCGCCCAACTCCTGGTTATTCAGCCATGACCACTGACCACTGACTACCAAAAATACTTGGAAAAAAATTCACAAGATGAAGGCGAGACACGACCTTTTTGCGGACATCATCCAAGATACGGAGATTGATGATCCCTCGGAGAAGCTCTCAGCACCAGATTTACGCGAAATTCATGCTAGGCGTAATGAAACCGAAAAGGAATTATGCGATCTGGAAAATTATTACCGCCTATCAAGATTGCTTCATAACCTCACTGCTAACCCTAACAACGACCACGTGGCCCAGCAGATCATCAACTTCTTCATTGAAACAGTACTTCGGCCTGAGTCTACACGCTACGTATCGCAGAAGATGGACACTTCGTGTATCCAGCAAAAATCTCCTTGTCTAATGAGCTCAATTATGACTGTGATTTACTTCTTCCACCCACTCGTGCGTTTATTGTACGAAATGAAGTGGATTATAATGCTGCCATACAGGCATTTCCTATGATTACGGAAGCTCGTGATTATCTGGTCGCTGCTAATGCAGCGATCAAGAAATTAAACCCAGAATACCTCAAACAATTAGCTAATGGACTTGCTAATCTTACTAAAAAGCGGACGCAGCTACAAATCAGAGGTAGATACCTTAAGAGGTAAATGTGAAACTTATCTTGCACGTATTGATCATCCCGAAGGTCGTCTAGTCCGAAAAAGTGTTAAACCGTTTCCTATGCTTCCCATCTCCAGTGAATTGAACTACTGAAACTGCCCAGCCAAAACGGATTGACCCTGACATTAAAAGTCAAGAGACCACTACTGAATATTAAGTAATTCATAACCCCGAAGAAGTTCGCCAGAATTTCCAGCCCTGTTCCTGCACCGAGTCTGGAAACTAATAACCAGTTCACTGCTTTGGACCCAGATGAGCGCCATGGATACTACCTCTACTGTCAACGACGAAGTTGCTACGCCTGCTACCAGCCTAAGCTTAGTCCCCCATGTCATGATCAACGCAAAGCATGAACACCATCAACTACTTTCCCTCATCGTTGAAAACACTGAAGCTAAGTTCCTAGGAAAATTTCACACCGACTGTCTAAGTGTTATTCCCGAAACCCTTCAGGATTACAACCTTATTGTAAACTTTCTGAATCGCCATAACACTGGATATTAAGTTGTGAAGCATAAAAATGATCGTCCTGTGAAAGTTGTCATTAAAGGACTTCCTAGCAACAGAGCTTCAGATAAAATCCTTCATGCTCTTACCGCCCTTAATCTTAAAGTGCATAGAATTGCACTCCTCCGAAACTTCAGGACAAAAGCACCATTACCCTTCTTTCAAGTGCAACTGATCCAAATCACTAACCTGGACGAAATCTACAACATTGAAAGACGGCTGCAATTTGCGGTACAAATAGACTGCTGCAATTTGCGTTACAAATTCTGGTAAATAGAGAAATTTAAATCCAAAATTTTTATCTCCCAATGCTACAAATGTCAAAAAATTGGACACTCGTCTGATATCCGTAAACTTCCTTCCCGATGTATGAAATGTGGTAAAAACCATTTTTCTAACGACTGCGACCTTAAACGTACAGATACTCCTACCTATTGTAATTGTTCTGGACAGCATATAATGCTGTTCATATCGTGCATATGAATACTTCAAAAAATTTAATCGGAATGCACGCCCCAACCACTTTCGTCCTGGAACCAGCTATGCGGCCGCAGCAAGCTCCTCAGCTACTCCAGCTCAGCCCAAGACCAAAACAACCTAAAGTACCGAAATAGTTCAACCTAGTAAACCTCCAGACTCAGTAAAAACCTGCAGTGATCCCGACATTCAACTGATTACAGAACTGATGTCCGCTTTCAAGCAAACACAAAAACTCTTTAGTGTTGATTACATTCGAAACTTCGTTGAAACCTTCACTGAAAGCTACAGTTAGATCAAAGCTGCCTTCAGCAACGCTGAAAAATTTATAATTCTCCTCAACATCCTCGAGCTGGAAAATCATTAAATCCTCATCTGATTTCCTCACGACTCTCTGGATTAGTATCTAGTTAATTCTCACGAACTCTGGACTTTGTTGTACGGCAGTGTTGCTGTACCTTTCAAGCAGCAAGGAGCGAGATCAAGACTTGAGTGGGTGACCACCCGCGAACTCCCTCGCTCCGCCCACTTGCACTTTTCTCGTCCAATGGTGTGGTCCGCACGGGCAGTGGAATTTTATCCATGTCGACTCGTTTCATCTTTATGATTTATTTCCCCCTTGCAGGAACATCACCACTACTAAGACCTGTGGACATCGATCTTTGGATTTTTACCTTATGCTATAGAATAGTTGTTCGAAAATCGTCAACATCTGTTACCCTGGGATAGTGCATCTCGTGTGGGGGCCCATTTACGAACTGCGTTTGCCTGAGTCGTCTGTTTAAAACTGCATTTCCATTCTGCCGCGAAGCGATATTCTGGTAATGTGGACATCCCAAATAAGTTTTCACATGTATTTGTTTTCTAGTATAGAAGTATCAAACTGGCGGTCCACGGGGCCCGCGAATACATTTACCGTAAATTAATTAGCATTATTATGACAAGAATTTGAAGAAAACGTTTAAGCCTTTAATGCTTTGAAGTCCAGTTTTGCGTTATTTTCATTACCAAAAACAAAGTTACTCTTCGGAAAATCTTGAAATAGAGGTAATCAATTTACACTGTGATATTATTTTTTTCAAAGATTTAAAGATACAAATTTGATTAACTTTTATTAGAATGCCTTGGAGCATTTTAATAAAAATTAATTAATTTTGTTAAACTTGTCAAAAGATAAATATCTTCAGTTAGGAATTTTTGCAATAAGAATATTAGCTTTGTTTTTGAGTACATTTACATGACGGAGAGTCATTAGGTTATTTTGAAGCAGAAGCTATGAAAAATGAGCAATGGCCTCGCCGGGACTCGAACCTGGACCTCTCGAATACGCGACGAGTGTGCTACCGTTACACCACGAAGGGATGCAGAAGGAAAAGAGAAATTTTTTTTCTTAGTTGAAAATTAATAAGTCTACGAAAAGAACCAGACCGCAAATGAATATCTACAAATTGTGATTAAACTTTCTATTAATTTCCCTCCAAGATTACAAAGTTCATCAAAATCAAGATGTCACGAAGTGCTATAACTGAAAGATGCAGTAAAAAACAAAGATGCTTAAAATAACTTACATACAAATATTATTTTTTCTGTTTGCGTCATAGAAAAATATAATAAACAAAAGAAAGGGACTAGGTTGCCATTATGAGTAACTGAAATTATACTTGCGATACTTAAGAACTACTGTACTTAAGAACACTTAGATTGTTCTTAAGTATTTATTATTTTGGAAAGAACATATTTTTTAATATGCATTCATTAAAAGCAGAGGATTGCAGTAATGACTTGTAGTTACAAAACATGCTAGAAGATTCTTTTCTTTTGAAGTTAACTCTTTTAATTTTTTTTTTAGTCCAAAAGTTGCATTTTGCCCAGAAGGACTATTAATATCGTTTTGGCATTTTGCGTTGATTCACTAAAAGCGTTGTTTCACTTTTCAGTTTGTTGCCACCAAATATTATCGCCCTGTATTAAAGAAATTAAATAATGAGGAATCTGCATAAATGTATATATGTTTCTCGCATTGTGATAAAACAACAGTACCTAGAGCCATCGAATTTTGAATATTGAACGTTTTCACCCAAATATAGGCATCTGGAAGCCCAAATTTTAAAATTTTTTAAAAATTATTTTGCGATATTGCTGTTGAACTGAATTTTATGGTTTAAATGCGACATTTATTAACATGACATTTAATAAATAAAGGTAACACACAAAATGTTAAAAAAGCGCCTCTTCGGACGTAATTAAAAATCTGAAACCTTTCAGTTTTTTTTTTTTGTCATAAGAGATTTAAACCTTGATTAAAATTAAAGAGTAATACACTTTAATTTTTCAGATACACAACCTCAGCATCATATGTTCATCGTGAAAGCAGAATGAGACATAAATATCCCAAACATTTTTTAGATGTCTATGGAACGACGTTTTCAATAAACCAAACTCGATTTTAAGTTTAAAAATGTTTTTGTTGATTCATTTTTTCTTCGTCAGGCTTTTCAAAAACAGCATATTTTAAGTAATTAAATAAATTTATTCAGCAAATTTTATAGTTTGAATGAAACATACATTTATAAGGTATTTTCTCCCACCTTGCATTTGTGGTATAACTGTAATCGCTCGACGAGTATTCGGGAGGTCCAGAGCTCGAATCCGCACGAGAGCATTGTACATTTTTCACGTTCCTGCATCGATATAACTTAATGACTCTAGAAATTCATAAACTTATTTTCAGCTCTATTTATTTATGCGGCTTAGTATTATAAGGTATTTTATCCATTCTTTCCACATGCCTTCGTGGTGTAATTGGAAGGAAATTCGAAGCGTTTTATATAAGTCCAGGGTTCCAGTCCCGGCGAGGGCACTGCACATTTTTCACGTCTCCTGCTTCAAAATAACCTAATGATTCTACAGTGGCGCCCGAACTAAAAAGTAGTGAACGATAATCCGTCACCACCAGGATTTGGCGACTGTGTTGCCTAAAAGGGGGAGATTTTCTTCCTCCTTTCCGTGTAAGTGGAAGCACACTTCACGCGTATCGAGAGGTGCATGGTTTGTGTCCCGGAGAGGGCATTGCACTTTTTTTGTCTCTCTTACTTCACAATAACCTAACGACAGTATATATTGAAAATTATTTCTGTTCACTTAGGCACTTATAATCTACTTGCCTTTCGTGTTGGAGCTTTGGATATGTGTCCATGCATGACAGTGGGCTCACGGATTTTGACAGAGGATGAATCAATTTCCTCCGGGGCGAGTTCGGAATTAAGTCGCTTGCTTTCTCTGATCCGCACCGCACTTGAATCTATCTCTTCAGTGTAGGCCCCCAGCTCTGGCTTTTGAGGCTTAGATTCATGAAACTTGACAGCAGAAGGGTCTACTTCTTCGAGATCACTACTGCTGCTTTCTTCACTACTACTCTCTTCTTCAGAGGATTCAGAGCTTGGCTTCTGACATTAATTAAAAAAAAAGTACTCTTAGTCAGTGTTAGTAAAACCGCCAGATATTTAATTTGTGAACTATATTATTACTGGAAGAAGAAGTTGCTGTATAACTCTTACTAATCTATAATAGATTATTATTAATTAAGCTATATTACAATAGATAATAATCAATTAATCTATCTAATAACTATCTAATGAAAATATTAAATTTTTACTGTAGAAATGGCATATGTGAAAGTTTACTCATGGGATGTAAATATATAGATTTGTAATGAAAAAGGTTAATAGGGCATCTATGATCATCGTCTGATAACTGTTTAAATTCCAAATGTTATACTTCCAGTTATTTGAAAATAGTGATTGAATTTATCCTTTGAAAACGGATTCGTTATTGAATTTATCTATTAAAAGGATTTATATTACTACTATGGACTAACTTCTGGAATTACCTAAAAGCAATGATGCGTCAAATTAAAAAAAAAGGAAAGATAGATGATAAAAAATAAAAAATAAATATCAATAGTAAAAAAATAATGAAAATAAAAAGATAAATACCAAATTGAAAGTAAAATATATGAATAATATTTTATTTTTCCTTCATTTTTAAAAATAGAATATAAAAAGCGAAAAAAAAAAAGAATATCAAGAACCATTTTGCTGTTAGTCGTACACTAAGAAAAGGTTGCAATTAGCTTATCTGAAGTAAAGGTTTTAATACCTTCACGCACAAAGATCAGATAACACTGTTAAAAGAAAAAATATGATGTATTAATCAATAACAGATTCCAAAATGCAAGAGTATTTTTCCAAACTTTATCCCGAATCCAAAGGATCTGAAAATGATTCATAAAAGTCTTTTTTGATTAGATTTCAGTTTCGAAAAGAAAACCACATGTGATTTCCGTACGTGATAATATCTGCAAATATTTGATTTTGTAATTAGAGTGTGAACTAGATTTAAAATATATAATACAGCGAGCTTGGATTCAAAATTTTTTATCTTGTAGAATCCGTAAAATTGTCTAATTACACTAGCTGCTTATTTATAATTTAAATATATCTCTTTATTGAATTTGTAAGATTAATATTTCTTCTTAATTAAACTGTTCGTGACAAATATAAGATATTATGGAAGTCTATTTTAATTATTAAGAATGTATTGTATCGAATGAAAAGTTATTTAGTAATCAGTACGGCAATTAACCTTTTCAAGTTCTTCAATAAGTATAGAGAATGAATTCAGCATTAATGCGAAGGAAGTGTTTCCAGTGTAAAGAATTTTCCATCTTTAACTAGAAGTAATTATGATAATTTTCAACTAAAAAAGGAATATTATCACGCAGTTGAACTTTGATATGAAATTCCGTTTACAATTTAGAATATAATTTCTTTGTTTATATAATTAACGGAGAATATGAAACATAACGAGGAACTTTAAGCTAGTCTTAAGTACAAACTCATTTCATTAAAGGGTAAAGATTTTATTTCTTAATTTCCAGCAATAAAGAATTAAATTTCACTTACCCTAATAAGAATAGTTTTATCAAATAATTCCCTGCATATTTAAAGACAGATAAATACTGTGCCGTCTCAGCTGGAAGTTCCGAGTTAAGCATAGCACAGAAATCATTCGAGCTGTGAAAGTTCTCACTTGTACCTCTGCTTCTAAACTCATCTGTGATAGTGAACATTTACATAGTTAAGCCAAAATAAACAACCTCGACAAACCTCTCCCCCCATCAGCCGGAAAGTGGATGATTCACATGAAAAATTAGAAACGAAGAGCCAAAATCTAAACGTTGCTACTGTTAATGTAAATGAAAATAAGAATGAATGCATTTTATTTTTGTTGAAGCGTGACTGAAGCAGATATAATATTAGTTTTCGTTTCATTTTTTTTAAAACGATATTAGTATGTTGCAATTTTTGATTAGAAAGGGGGCTTTTTTGGAGCAAAATCACTTAGTTTTTGCAACGTCACATCAAGACTAAACATAGAACTACCAACAAAGCAAGGCATTGTCTGATTTCCAGGTGAGAGTTGGTGACTCGAGTATTTCGTATGGTATGTCACTGTTACCAAAACTTTTTTTCAAAACCACGTGTTTCAATTTTACTGCTATATACTCACGTAGTTTCTTTTCTGAAAAAGCCTGTATTAAATTTGTTCTTGTAAATTTTTGTTCAAGTAACGAACCTTGAGCGTAAAATTTGATTTCAGAATCCAGTCAAATTGTTTAGAATATTTTGCTTGCTTCCCTTAAGAGCTTTACGTTGGTTGAGGTGTTCAGAAATACTCTTTTCCCTAACTTATTCGTTATTATAACTCTCGATTAATGCTAGTTCATATGAATTACCAATAATTTGTTCGAGGTTAATGGTATTTGCTATGCTAGTATTTCATATATCTTTTGTACAAATGATCTTGTGTTTTATTATAAAATATGAAGCTTTCGTCTAACTGTGAAAGAAGCTTTTCAATGTCTTCTCGCAAAACATGATATCTGAGAGAAAATTCACTAGGGTTTTGCAAGAGAGAAACTGAAAAGTGGCCTCTGTGTCACCATTTTTTTGCCATTTTTGTAGCTCAAAATATGTGATCATCAAAATGTTACTTGAGAGGTGAAAGAAGGGAAAACCACTTAGCAACAGAATGTAATTATACACAAAATGGCCAAAAGTCTCTGTACCCAAACAACGTAACAATTTCCAAAATGAAATATGCGAGAAAGGATTCTTTTTCTAATAATATCCCAAAAGGAACCATCTAACTGTTGCCGGTAAATACTCTTTCAGCCAACAAGGTAGGACATATTTTATTCTACCTTGCACAGCTGCGACAAATATTACTTTTGATTAAAAAAAATTGATTAATGAGCTTTTCTGAATCCAAATACGGCAGATGTCCCTTCACCAACCTAACATTGAATTTTTTGGTTTAATGATTGCTCAGATACTTCTGTTCAATTTTTGCACTCATCGCTCTGGTATCTCACATCAGCGAAATAGGTTTCAGAAAGTTTTGGGTGGGAAAGC
>KK117374.1:190025-216267 GCA_000611955.2 Stegodyphus mimosarum
AAGAATATATTAAGAAATTATTATTAAAAATTTACTATTATCTATCTATATTAAGAAACCCAGCACAGTAATCATTCGGGACATAATTCTACATTGCACTCTCAAATAATGTCTGCTTTCTTTTATTTTTCAATGCCTTGCACTTTTTAAGGAATGATTTGATAACCACGAGTTTTAGAGTGACGTGGATGTTAAAATAATAGTGGCTCCAAGTCCAGGATATTATATTTCAGGAGATGGGAATCAGTCCTTATGATAAGATCATGAAAAAGTATATACCATGAAATAAATTATGCAACGTGTAAATTCCGAATAAATTTAACTCTTGAAATAATAATTATTATAAATTTGTAAGAAACTTTCGTTTTCCTTGATGTGTTTATTTGTGATTTAATGACACCAAGTCCGACTAGCAAATGGAAGGTCTTCAGTTCGAATCCCTAAGAGCCATCTTTGATTTATGGCGTTCCCCATGTCATAGAACCATAAATACGAATAATCTACAAATTTACGTTTAAAACATACCTCATGTAAAAAGATTAGATTTTTAGTTGATAGATCCTTACGAATTCTCCTACAGGCTTGAAGATAAATACAACCAGGAAAGGGTGTAAAAGAGCATTTTAATAAACACAAAATATTTAACAGATAGCACGGACTTGCGTGCTTGCAAATCACCGATTACTTGCGGTGGGAACGTAAAACATAACGTAGCACTAAATTTATAGGTAAAGAGTAGTGCGAGAATACACAATTCAATTTAAACTAACAGGTTCACTCAGAAACCTACACTAGTGGGATAATAACTTGGCAGCAAGAATACGTAGCCAATATTAAGGTTAACAACTGGTAGAAACTAACAACGTGCGCTCCCAATAGCGAAATCACGCTCTGTCTAACCTTTTTGCTCCAACAGTTTAAATACTGTCATTCACCCTAACTCATTTACATCCTGGCGAGGAAACGGGAGGGGAATAAGAGAATGCAAGAAAGATTCACAAAATAAAATAACTATTAATAAAAATAAATAGAATCTTATAACTTTATCTTTCCTTTTTTTGAACCTTTTTTAAATTTGTTGGTTGGTATATAATAACTTTGACTTTTGTAACCCTTCTTCTATTAAACACAAATGCCGGATAGCTCTAAAAGTATTTTTTAGCAGAGGGTAGAAACAGAATATAAACAAACAGAATACAAACAAACAGAATATAAACAAAATAGAACATATACCAAAACTGAGCACCTAACATTTAGAATTACCGTTCGAGTCACGGAGACATAGCATTGGAGAACCTATCCTCATCGCAGCTGGAGGTTGATTGGCTGTAAATTGTTCTGGTCGCCACTGTATGATGCACAATAAAATAGTTCGATTACATCCAATAATAGTTTGGTTACAATTTTAAATAATTCTCTGTTTTATGAGTTATTGCATTCATCCGTACTTCATTTCGTTTACAAAAGTATACTATTTTTACACTCTCGTTGTTACATCAGTTCGATGAACATTTAATGTAAATTTTCATTCCTTTTCTCATAGTCTACTTTTTTAGCAACTAAAGGTATACGAAAATCAGTTATGCTACAATAGTTTAACAGTTTTCATTATTCAAATTCTGATACCATATTACACTAAAATTTTGATAAATTATGGTATCTTTTCCAGATTTTAAAATTTATCAAAATTATACTATATTATAGTATAAGAATATAATATGCAATAATTTACAAAAAAAAAAAAAAAAAGAAAGAAAAAAAAAAGAAACAATAGTTTTGGAGGAATTGAAAAAAATTTGAAGACACTGATTTTTAAAGAGGAAATGCATTCAGTGATATTGAGCCATTTAATTTTTCTTGTCGTGCTTAAATTTAAGTTTGTTAGTTATTTCAACATCACTTAAATTTAAGTGCTTAAATTTAAGTGATGTTGTTCACAATCACTTAAAAGTTTTATGTTCTTATAACCGTGGATGTTAGCAATTATCATTTTGCCTAATTTCTCCATGTAGTAAAAACTTAAGATTAACCTCCGATAGTCGTTTATGCATTGTGTATCCGCATGTTTTACGCATCATACGCTTACGCAACAACATGATTTACAAAATATATAATTATTCTTTAACAGTTTAAGCTCTTACTTTTTCAGAGGGTGTTATCGTGGCTTGAAACTTGAATGGTTGCTGCTTTGTAGGAGACGAAGAATTCAGAACAGTTGCAGAACTCGGACTAATCGGGCTGGGAGCGCCTAACATTTCATCGATATCTTTACATTTTCCTATGAAGAGAGTCAAATTATCTGAGGTTTGTAAGCTATCTTTTTTCTCGACTTTAGGCCAGTAAGATTCTCCATTTACTTCAGGAACCTACGAAAAAATTTTTATATAAAACAGAATTCAAAAACGCTCTGCGGATCCTAATTAGTTAAGCATTTAAAAAAAAACAACAGCTTTAGAACAAGCAGATTATGTGAAATCTATGTGGAATTTTCTTCGTATAATCACGATCTTCTTCGCAAAAAGATCATGATTAAATTTTTTTATCTTTGTGTCTTATCTCTTTTGCGTTTAGATTCACCTGTTTATACAGAGTGTTTCAAAACCAATTACACTTTTTGTACCACTAAAATGTGCTTTATGACTGCAATAATTTTGATTACTTGATACTTCTCAGTTAATATATAGAAATTAGAAAATTTTGGCAGGGCCTGTAGAGAGAAACTACTATAAGTAAATTATTCTCTTTTTATCATAAATTCTTTAGAAAGAGAACTCAGTTCCTAATAAGCAAAACTGGAATCGAAAAATATTGCCAAAATATAAAACTTAATTCATTTTGAAAGGTAAGAGCGATTTGGGGATCGGATAACAATTAATTTCAATAAATATAAAATTCCAAATTTTAACATTTTTACTCATTGGAATTTGAAACAAACTCTTCCGAACTAATGTTTTCTAATATAAAAGTTATAATTTATAAGATATTTTCTCCCTCCTTTCTGCATGCCTTCTTGGTATAATTGGAAGCATACTCGACGCGTATTCGAGAGGTCTAAGGCTCTTCAATGAACATTGCTCATCTTTCATGTCTCCTGCTTTATAATAACCTAATGACTCTACATATTAAGAATATTAAGCATTGTTTTTATATGGTCTTTCAAAAACTTTAACTAATACCATCTCATATAATTTTAATCATTTGAAGAGGAATGTTTTCTGACTAATTTGGCTATAATAATTTTATCGTTTACGTTGTTTTCTTTATGAGACTCATATCAAATTTTTTGTTTCATACATCTTGCCAAAAGATATCAAGTGACTAAAATTTTAATATTTGTTTGAATGCCTTACTTATTAGACCAAAGGGATTTTGTCCCTGAAGGACTATTGTTTTCGTTTTGGCATTTTGCGTTGATTCACTATAAATGTCCGATTCACTTTTCAAATTGTTGCCACCAAACATGATCGCCCTGTATTATATTTAAAGAAATTAAATAATGAAGAAGCTGCGTAAATGTATGTATGTTTCTCGCATTGTGATAAAACAACGGCACCTAGAGTCATCCATTTTTAAGTAACGTAAGTTTCCACCTGAATATGGGCATCTGGAAGCCCCAATTTCGAATTTGCAATTTGTTTTATTATCTATTTCATATTTTGTAAAACTTTAACGATATTTTGATGAACAAACTCAAGGATTTAAGAACGAGAAATGGCAACACTCTGCGGGGGGGAACCTTTTTATCTCCAGCGCGCGGAATTGTGTATCGGAAATTCTAAAGATA
The DNA here is from genome assembly GCA_000611955.2 of Stegodyphus mimosarum. Taxonomy (NCBI): domain Eukaryota; kingdom Metazoa; phylum Arthropoda; class Arachnida; order Araneae; family Eresidae; genus Stegodyphus; species Stegodyphus mimosarum. The sequence goes on from KK117374.1 coordinate 193,810, forward strand.
AGCTCATTTTAAAATTATTTTGCGATATTGCTGTTGAACTGAATTTTATGGTTTAAGTGCGAAGAACATGATATTTAATAAATAATGGTAACACACAAAACTTTAAAAAAACGCCCTTTGGGCGTAATTTAAAATCTGAAACATTTCAGATTTTTTACTTTTTTTTTTTTTTTATTTTAATCATTTTCTTAAAGTGGTATCATGGGTCCAGAGTCTTAGTTAGTCTGGGGACCTGGACAAAGAAATCTTTCTTTAACGTTCACTTTCTATACTTTTATGAGGAAAAAATATGACGATCACGTGGATGCACAGGACAAATTGAGAGCCCCTAAAAACCTTGGGTCCTAGGGGCAGACCTTATCGACCTAAACAATAATCAGGCCGCGCCTGAGTTTGTAATTTACCAGTCAAGAGAGATGATAGCCAAAAAATGTTGGGAAACAATCTCCATCTATTATTTGCCAACCAATAACTCGACAAAAATAAACGCTTTAAATGTCATCCAATAAATTGAATTCCTTTTATAGGAAACAGATTTTCAGGTGAATATGTATTTGCTTATAATATTTACTTAATCATTCTTTCTGACAATCAGCAATTATTATTATAACAACTGTCATTGTTTATTCGATTCGTGTGAAGTTAATGAACTTGTATGGTGAATATTAAATATGTTAAATTTAAAGAAGTTTTTGACGGTAAACTAAAGTCTAATTTATATTGAGAACAAAATTCTCTGTCTCTCATGTGAGTGATGTGAAGTTTGATATTATACAGAAATCATTTAATGAGATTTTTGATTAATTGTATAAGACAATAACAAATTGCACGAACCTTTTGAAAATGATTTATATTCACATATATTTTTTGCTAGTGTAGGTTTTTATCAAATTCATGCGCAGATTATTCCGCTTTACGAAAACAAAGCGTTCTTGTGAAACCTCCCGTAAACCGAAATCACATAATCATACCAAACAAAGAACCCAAAATAAGACTACAACAAATAGTGATGTAGTAAATGTGTACTCTTTGTAAACAGAAATAATATGTGAGAAGTGTAGTTTTATTCATCTAAACTGGAAACAAGTACAGAAGAGACTTGAAAATGGTGGCAATGATGATGCTGCTGTGAATAGAAGCTAGATTTACTGTGCAGAAACGAAAAAAACAGAAAGCTAAGCTATTAATATTTTATCACTATTTGCACGCCTAATATTATTATATTATCTACAGCCTTAATGTTTGCCTCACCAAATGTCGAAATATTTTGTGCTCTTTCTGTCGCGAAATTCTTGAAGTAAAGTAATATATTTCGCGGGTAAATCTGACTCAGACCTTTTCCCTTTCTGTATGTTCTCTGCAGACAATTAAAACGTCTCGCAAAAGCTTACTCAGATATGTATGCTATGTAATCAGTCATGCTTCGCTGCAGATATTTTTTAAGAAACGCTGAACCATATTTTCATTTTCCACTTTCTTCATATAAATGAAAATCCTCATTGAATTATTCTCGTTAACAGCAAAAAGATCTTCCGTGAAAGCGAAGTTTCATAAAGCAGATGATACCCGTACTCAATTAGAGTCCCAGTTTCAGTACTTCTAGAAAATCAAACAGCTCTTTAAATGACACACGATTTCTAATAACTGAATTGTTTGTTTCCCCTTTCCCATCAAAATGCAATAAATACGAATGCAATTTTCCTGCTTAGCTGGAAAAATGTGTGCTATTTGTTATTATTTTTTACAAATACCAAGAAATAATATTGGTTGAAATTTGTACCGAAATAAATACGACAGTATCCTTAAATCGAAATTAATGTTTTTGCTTATTACTAGAGACAGTGTGTTTAACCTTACCATCTTGATCGGATTGATAAATCGGAACCATCGGATTGATAAATGATAAACAGTGATTGATCGAATGCAAATATTACAACAGGAACCAAAAATGTTAAACTTTACTATAACTGAAATAAAAATTACATGGAGAGATCTGGAAAGGATTTTGATTACCATTTTTGTCTTTTCGCTGTCTTTTTTTACTGTTTCCTTCTTTTCTTCTACTTCCTCTTCCTCTTCACTGCTTGAATCTTCTTCGCTTTCTTCTTCGGATTCTGATTCTTTCTTTTTTTCTGCTTCTTTAGCAGTATTGATGACTTGGGTGGGGCACCGCTTAAGCTATAATATTACAAATTTAAACGTAAATAAAACAGCGTAACAAAAAAAAAAAAAAAAAAAAAAAAAAAACAAAAAAAAAAAAAAAAAAAAAGGCTTTGCAGCGTTTGCTTTAAAGTCAAAATTTTCTTCAAAGGAAATACTTCTGAGAATAAATTTTGCTTAAGGTTACTCATTTTTTCCATCTAATGATAATTTAATTGTATCTGTTAGCGGGAAAGCAGGAAACGTCGACATTCTATAGAATACCTGGGCATCTTTTAGAATGCCTGACGTTTCTAGGCAACGTATGAAACATGAGAATTATTCTACGCTTTTACCTAGGTATTTTATACAATACCTAGGCATTCTACACAATGAGAAATGCTTTTTTGGCAAAATGGGACAAAAAGGTCATGATAAGGCTATTAGTATTTAAAAAATGTTATTCCTGAAAAACGCAAGTGTTATTTCAGGAAATAAAGAAAAAGTGCCATTAAATTTTTTTAAATTCAAAGCAGATAAAGAAAAATGAAAGTTGTACGAAACAAAATTTATGCCTTTCTTATTAAAGAAAATAAAATTTTTATGTTCTTATTTGTTTCAACATGGTAGGCTTCAATGACATTTTGAATTCATTACTTTTCACAAACACCTTTGATAAAGACTTTGTTTTAAACATACACCTGACGAATCCTTAGCCACTTCATCATGTTGATTTAATAAACTGTCGACTATAATCTCATCCATGTTCCTTTGAAACAGGTTCTTTTCATGCATGATCTGATTAGTCTCACCTTTTTTCCATTGTTTGCGCGCTTTCTATTACTTTTTATAGCTGCTCCTCTGTTTTTGTCTTTTATAACATCTGGTCGAAAAGACGTTGTAAGCCCTACTTTGTCCCTGAAGCAGCCAAAAAGAGCTTCGTATTGTATTCTTTTGATCCCAGAATGATAAGCTAATTGAACGAAACGCAGCCCTTCACTCCAGCGCTCAGATTTGTTGTCCTGCATCTAAGTACACAGCATAGTTTTGATATCTTGATTAGCTCTTTCGACACTACCCTGCCTTTGTGAATAGCAAGGCTTCCCACCGATGATCTTCAGTGCTGGCCAAAACTCCTTCAAGCTGGTCACCACATTATTGGCAAATTCCCTACCATTGTCAAACTGTCATATGGCGGTCCAAGCAACGAAAACATATCCACTAGGTTGTAGGCTATTTCTTTACCTGTTTTTGACGTTAGAGACTTGGGAATCACAAATTTTGTGAGATGATCTTGGTACACCATAATAAATTTGTATTTTCTATCTGGTTGAGACTGAAAGTCGATAAGATCTACTTGAAAATGGAAATTAAATTCGGAAAAAATCATAGGTTTCACAACAATGCCTTTTTAATACCATTCTTTTTTTTTTTTTTTTTTTTTTTTTTTTTTTTTTTTTTATTTTTGTTTTTTTTTTTTTTTTTGGCAAGGTTCACAAAGGTGGATGTACAGTTCATTATCATGACGTGTAAAGTTTTTGTATTTGGTTTAAGTTCTTTCAACTTCTATCACGTCTTCCCTGTCTAATTGCCTGAAAGTTTTTTCAACATTCTGTCACGTCCTCCGTGTCCAATAGCCAAATGAGCTTCAGGAAGTACGTGAAATAACTCAAGAGTCCGTGACGTAATACTGTATAGTGCTGTAGTACTGACGCCTTCTTTAACAGGGAGTTTGCTTTTCTTTCCCACAATCAACACATCATAACGATTCAATAAACAATAGTTCCTGGGCTCCTTCTTAAGAGCCATTTTGGCTTTTTGTACATCATTTATTAATTTCTGGTAAGTAGTTTCAGTTACGAAAAAATTGTTTTTTGCAGCATTAACTCGAATTTTGGGCAGTTAATCGTCGAATCGTTGTTTCATGTTTATAGACCATGACACCTTCTTCAACAATGAAACTCTCTCCTCCATTTTCATGCAGCACAGTAAAAAAGCTAATTTTTGTTAAACAAATTTAAGTAAAATTGCGTATTTACACACTCTTGAACAAATCGCAAAGTGCAACTGACAAATTCTGAGCTTGAGGCTAGCGTTAAATGTTACGTGCCTTGCCATGTGATATTCGAAACGAATCGGAGATGTATTTCATACTATTTTGCCGGTTTCTCATTTGGCATTCTATAGAATGCCTAGGAAAAATGTGAAATATGAATCATTTCATAAACAGCCGTCTAGTTTTAGTCATTATATATACAATGCCTAGGCATAATGTAGAATGCCGGATTTCATACTTTGCCGGTATATAACTTAGCATTTTATAGAATGCCTAGGCAGTGTATGAAATGTTTAATCGTTTCATGTATTACCGGCCAGTTGTTAGCATTCTATAAAACGCCTAGGCATTCTATAGCATGATTTCGGCTTAACATATCCAATGAAATGATCTAATAATATTTATCATTCGCTCAGTACGGGTTTTATTAAGATGGTCAAATGTGAAAGGATAAAAGTACAGTATTTGTTTCAGTTACTCTAAAATTTCATTTAGAGTAAGAATTTCATGCACACTTCTCTTGTAATTATACATTTGAATACAGTTCTTTAGAATATTATTCTCGGATTAACTTCAAATCTTTAAGTTACGTATTTTCAGGAAAATTTTATCTTCTTTTTTACGGATAATTTCATCTATATTTACAAAATTTGTGATTCATCTACAGAACTGTTTTGCTCGCATTAGCAGCATATACATGAAAATAAATTTTATTTTTTGGTTATTATAGTAATGCCATGTAAAGCATAAATTTAAACTCACTTTGACCTCTTCATCTTCGCTTTCTTCTTCGCTCGATTCTTCACTCGTTTCTTCGCTGCTTTCCTTCGCTCCCTTTTCGGGTTCTTTCACTTGAATGACGGTTGCCGATCGTTGGATATTTTTCGCATCGCCAGCCTTATCATCGCTACCTTTTTCATCATCACTTTCTTCCTCCTCGTCTTCTTCTTCACTGGATGATGAAGAAGAGGACGATTTTGTCTTTGTTGGCTCTTCGCTGACAGGCTTTGCACTTTCAGAAGGATCGATTGCGGGAACGACAGGAGTTTCTAGATCCCTCTCATCTTCTGTTGGAAAAATAAAGCATTGCGTATTTTATCTTTATGTTATGACAAATACAGTTTTACTATTATTAAAATATCGTCCTTCTGTTTAAGAGTTAATACTGCTTAGAATGATGAAATTTCAGAGGCATTAAAGATGGTCGTTCTCGTACATATAACCAAGCACAAAGGGCAACGAACAGCTTTTACGCTTCCCAAATTTTAATGGAAATTATAAAATAATAATCGCATTGTATTCTATGTAATCTTCCAGTGAAAATTTGACCGATAGTTGGTGCAATATATTTTGTCACAATAGGCACTTTTTGAAATAGTTGAAATGAGAAGTAATCTGATGGAATATTAAAGAAACTACTATCACATAAGGAAACTATGCAGTTTAAATTACTGAATTTCCATCGTTGGGAGCTTAGTTAGTAAACAGACATTGAACTATAGCTGAAGTTTTCTTATTTGGTATTATTATTTGGTATTTTATTATTTGATATTAATTTTGAGTGTAATTGTTTCCATTATTTTCATGAATAGTTTGCACACCTAGAGCTTGGTTTTGGCTTGTTTGGTTATGGCAAAGCTCTCCAGGGCTATCTGCCTAAGGGGAGGGTTGCCTTCGTGGAGGACTTTCTAAGGAAGACTGGCTCGTATGCACGTTACACATGGGTAAAAACACAAAAACTCTCATGCAGCTAGCCGTTTGCCAGGATTTTAATCTCTAACCAAACTACCAGTGTTCAGCGATTTTACCGCTATACCTCTTGCGGACCTCGGCACATCTATAGATCGACTGCGCTCTTATTAATTACTGACCTTTCATAAATTTCAATCATTTTTATGAAATTAAGTTAATTAAGCTACCTAAGTGTAACATTACTAGTTAGCCAAGTTTTGTCTGTCTAATTTCATATATAGCTTAAAGACATTATTCAGCTGATGAGCTCTAATATTCATGCAATGTGCGTTTGAAAGGAGAGTCTTCCACATCTAATAAGGAAGTATCATTGGAACACATTCTTCAAACCACACGTTTACAAAAATGATCTTTCGAAAAAAATAAGTTAAAAGTTGAAAACTGTTTAACCTTCAGAGAACGTTTATTTTTTACTTTATATATTAATTGTTGTATATTTGTCTCAGAGAAAATGCATTTCTCTCCTTCGATTTAATGCAAAATGTAGAAAAAGAATTAAGAAAATGCACTTGGGTAAAATAACGAAAAATACAGATTTATTATTTTGACATAGACGTTATCAAATAAATAAAATATAAGCTATCTCAAAACACGATAATTAAATCATAGGAAACCATAGTTTATATCATTTATGAAGATTAATCAATACCATATAGTCAAAGATATGATATATAGAAAGAAAAAAAATTAATAAGTACATAGAAATTTTAAAATTTATTTACACTTTTTTCAAGAACGTACTCAAAACATGAAGCTTCTTTTCATATGTGAGATCTCTGATAATTTTAGGTATAAAGATTTATTTATGTTGGGCTTTACTAATTTTTCAACGATTACAATTTATTGAAAGTATTAATAATTTTTTAATTACATTTTTGCTGTTTATTAAAGGAAAGTGATCTTAAAATATACGATACGTCAAAAGCGGTTGGCAGTTTTGCGAAAGATATAGCATGCTAATGGAAGGCTAATATATATATATATATATTATCACTACATTTATTATAAAATCTCTGGATTTTGCTATCGGACGGTCATATTTTAAGTAACACGTATAGTAAGTTTTTACCCGCTGCCAAATGTATTACTGTAACAGAGATAACAAAGACATCTTTGTATGTTGAAATATTCCCTGAAGAATTCGATGTATCCATATCTAAATTATGTCTTTAAGGATATATCCATATCTAAATTATGTTGGTATGAGGATGCATTTCTTATATTTTCAATTAGCCCCGAAGAAGCTAATTAAGTATAGCTAAATTCAGGCGACCAGAACTGCCATTTAGTGTCCTCGTAACTCCATATCAGCAGTTCTGGAAAAAATCTTTGAAGAGTGGCTGAGAGTATCTTTTGTTGGATAGACAGTTCCTCTCTCCTAGTTGAACCATCAGTCACGGTAACGAGCACCTATGGCAACCAAAAGAAACGTTTCGAGCATGACGTGCACTGATGAGCGTTTTCAGTTCACAGTTCACAACCTAACTGTCAAAGAAATCTAGCCAAATGACATTGAATTTCTCATTAGAGAAATTATGTATCCCATTATCGCCTAGGCATCATGAAAAGGGTGTTCATACAATTCCTGTGGGTTCTCTAGATGTCATAATTCCAAACTTATTTTTTGGGTGTTGCTTTATTGAAACTAAACTCCTGACTACAGTGACCATGGCGATGGTCCATTAAAGCAACGCAATACAGCAGGAGTTCTATCTACTCACATATGAAAACAGTCAGTGGTTCTCAAGTCATTCTAATTTATATTACCAAGACCCTTTTACTTATAAATTAAAGGAAGACTCCTTTCAGATCCGAATAATAGACTTTTGGCTTAAATTCAACCTACCTTCTTCAGAGCTACTACTTTCCTCTGAACTACTCGTGCTACTTTTTTTCTTTTCAGCGGTCTTTGGTTTCAAGAAATCCGCGATATTCACGGACACTGCAACATTCCTCCCGGAATCAACCCTCTCCAGCGGAGGTGGTGTTTTCGGAGGGGGAAATGTAAGGTGGACTACTTCTCCTGGAGAAGTCAGATCAGAAGACTCACTGCTGGGAACTTTCATTAATTTCTGAATAGGTTCTGCTTCATTTTTGTCAGTTTTTTCACTTTCGTTGGGCGGGTGTACAACTACAGACGGCGCGTCATCTTTACTGTCCTGTTGGTCGTTAGTATCTTCAGTATCTTCTTTAGAACTTTTTCCTCCACGGCGTCTCTGTCGTTGGCAATTCCTATAGAAATAATTTGAAATTTAATTAAAATAAAATGATAATATTATTAAAGAAAAGGATCTAGGAGTTTTACGAAGTTAATTTGATGCAATTTAACACACTTGCCAAGTAAGTAAAAAATAATCATCTGAAACTTCGCAAATTAAGTAAGCCACTTTTAGTTCGAAAAACCCCAGCTGCTTACTTTATGCCTTTACGATTCACAATGTTTCTAATAGATAATGATAATATAAAAGTATTTAAAAAAAATTTATGGCTTAACAAAATGAGCAGCCGATAAACGCAACGTAGTATTGGTATATTAATGATTGCACCTTAAGATAAGATTATCAAAGTTCTGGATGAAGCAGCATAACTGTTTCGAACATTATTGTTTTCAGTAAGTCAAACTTCAAAGCACTTCTTCAAATGATTATATCTTAAACTCTGCATGTTGTTCGGGCCAATAGTTATATATGTAGCATCTTTCTTAGAGATGATTGCACCGTAAAAAAGAAAATGCTGTCTTAGTGCGGTTGTCATGTAAGGTTTTAGTTAAACTAACAAAGTTTTATTTTAATTTATACTTTTCTATCTGTTCTCATTTTCAACTTCCCGTTAGAAGAAGCGCGCGTTTTCAGCTTTATGCTAATTTTGAAGTGGAGCCAAGTTATATTTAAGCGAGAGGTAGGAACCTCTCAGTGTGAGAGAGCTTTTAGTCTCAGACCACGGTCACTCTATTCGACGTTCTCCTGACTAGCTAACATTTAAATTCTAAGCCATAGCGCTTCTACGTGATTGCTTTTTGAAGTAATTCCAAGTGTGTCAGTCTTAGTTAAATCTCGATACGCACCATTTAGTTTAGAGGCCAACCTCGCGTTATAGCTCTGCGAGCAACGACTACTTAATTTCTAATTAGTTTTAGTTTAAATATTATTTGATTGTTCCTTTTAAACCCAAGTACGGTCTCTACTTTCTGTATCCCTCCCGAGTTGGGAAGTGGTTGTAAATAATCGTGATTTAATAAAAGAGGATTTTAAATCCCTTTCAAGTGCAGTTATTCTCCAACTTAATCACAGTATTCTACCACAGAACATAGCTGCATTCAGCTCCCTGTTCCAGATCAGGATTTAAGGAGTTCACAAAGATGTTTGCCAAGAATATGCACCGAACACTCAGTCCTGACAGTCAGAGCACATAAGTTTTACAAAAACGATCTAAAAGAAAGTTAATCAAGTTTTGCTCTTGTAAATTATCAATCTAAGCTTTTTAAAAACAGTAAAACTCCAAGTTTCAAACAGAAAAAGAAATGCTTTGATTCTCATGAGAAAACAAAACAGTCATTTTAAGGATATACTTTATCTTCCAGAATGAGAACTGCGTAATTGTTCACATTTTTTATCGGCTTTATTACCATATTTAAGTTTTAGTTTTCTCGGCTCTTTAATGCGTGGGTAAGTGGGGAAGAAAACCGAAAGCTTTTGTCTTAAGTTTCTTTCATTTCTTGGCATTCTATTTTCAGCTGTGAACATTTTTTTCTTCCCTTTTATTTTTTTACTTATGCTTTGATGCCAGAACCTGCCAGTTTAAAATAAGGCACTTCGTTCTCGTAATTATGAGAACTAACTGTCCCTAAATGAACAATTCTTCATGTTAGTTTATCATTTATCTACATGTATATAGTAACACGTCAACAAATTGCGTGCACTTTCACTTTTTGAGATTCAGCGGCAACATTGAAACTATGCTTTTTCTAAAGATTCAAGGAGCCTTTTTGGGATTTTGGATATTGGATTGCGATGAAATGTTGTATGGATGTCGATGCTTAAATAAACGTTTCAGTTATTTGAAGATTTGTTACAATATATATTCATTAAAGTTTAAATTTATTAAACACGTAAATATGTTTGGATTATTGTAAATGTATTGAAGTTACGAAGTTAAGAAAGCGTCTTCCATAGCTTGCTTATTCCATGATTCTTTACGGAAAATCAAAAAACCTCCTATTCTACTAGGTTAGGTTAGGTTATTCAATTATGGCAAAGCACACGAGGGCTATCTGCCTAACGGGAGGGATGCCTTCGTGGAGGACTTTCTAAGGGAAACTGGCTCGTATATACGTTACGCATGGGGAAAACCACGAAAACGCCCATGCAGCCAGCCCGTTCGCGGGATTCGAACCTCGGACCGAACTACCAGTGTTCAGCGTCTTTACCACTCGGCCGCTGGTGGGCCCTATTCTACTAGGACTCAAATATGGAATTAGTACGCTTTGGAGCACTTGCACATCCGAAGGATCTGTTCATTTAAAAGAAAAAGAAAAATGTTTACTGAGCATACTATAAAGCAAGAGTGGGCAAATACTTTTAAACCTGGGCCAAAAAAAGCTCTTGTAAAATGTTCTTTACCTAAGCTCGCTTTTCCGATCACTCTCTTTATCTCAACAATATTCATATAGCATTGTTTAATTTCTGAATTGAAGCTGCTAGAAAGAATGGGACTACATTTTTCGGTGGATGCCCATGCTTTCAAGTACGTCGAGTGTTCTCAACTTCGGTTGATCTCCAGTACAATTATGCGTATATATGCGCATATACGTATATATCGCCAGTATAGTTATGCGTATATATGCGCATATACGTATATATCGCCAGTATAGTTATGCGTATATATGCGCATATACGTATATATCGCCAGTATAGTTATGCGTATATATGCGCATATACGTATATATCGCCAGTATAGTTATGCGTATATATGAGGTAATAATAGATGAGCATTCGTACTGTTGATTTCGATAGTTTTGGTACAAAATCAGGTAAGAAAGTGATGAAAATGTTGCACAAGGCTTCATAACAGGTTGGATTAAGTAATATGAATGGCCGCATTTGCCCTGCTGGCCGTCTTTTGCCCACTCCTATTATAAAAGGAATGAAGTCTAAAGGCAGTTAATACTTAGAAGCAGCTCTTACAATTTGTGTAAGTGCAATTTTTCTTTGGCTGGCAATTTCAGAATTCCTACATTATAACGAACTTTCGCTTTCCTCACTGCTTGTTCTTATGGTGCATCTCATGTTGCAACTGACAGAACATAGCTTATTTTTCATGTTTCTTGCTTCTAAAAATAGAATAGATCTACAGTGACCCCGAACAAAAAATATAGTGGACAATATTTCGTTACCGTCTGAGTTTAGTCGTCTGAGTCCCGTTCCTCTTCATTTAGTCATCCTTCTAAGTGGGGAGAATATGAGGAATTTTTGTCTTTTTCACTCGTGATGTAATTGATAGCATGCCCAGTTAACAATAGGAAGTTCAAATCCCAGAGATGATATAACTAATAGATGTTTTGTACTTTCATCTGTAAATAAGTATCTAAATATCTCTAAAGTATGAATAATGCCTTTAGGCAATGTAATTGACATTTCTATTTGTCATTCGCAAACTTTTAGACAACTTTAAATTTTGTCTGTCCTTGTCTGCTCCTTTCCTATTCATCTCCCTCTAGCTGTCTAGTAGATAAAAACTAACGACTACAGTAAATTGCCTCCGTCGGCGAGTAAGATGTTGCAAGAATTATCATAGTTGAATCTAACTGTTGATAACACCAGATTATGCCCAGATGGCTGTAATCACATAGAATATTAAATACGTTTAAAGTTTAATTGATACAATATACATAAGATACTAACTACTAACAGTACATTGAAGGGGAAAAAACATTACAAAGTGTACGCAATGTAGACTAATCTAACGGATAGACATATGACCAAGGAATTTAAACCTACTAATAAAAGATTTGGAGTCTCTGACCGCTAGAAATATCTAAAAAAAATCTTGTGATATAAATAATCTGAGTCGAATTTGACACGTACGGTCCCTGCCGCGCTCGAACGGATCACTGTATAAACGATAGTTCTAGTCACTGTGAAGGCAGTTAATTTTCCCTCATACCGATCACCCAAAACGTACAGATGCCGTGAGGGACCGGTCATGTGTGTGTATGGGGGAGGGCGCAGCGGAGCCGTTAGCCGAATAAGCATTTAAAATGTACAATAAAACGTCTATTAACTGGGCTTCTATCAATCGAGATCTCTTTTAGCCGAGCTGGCATTCAATTTAAAAATATTTTGTGAAATATGAACTGCTACTAGAAAGAGTGCAACGATCAGCAGCATTCGCGAATTCTCTTCCTAAGCGACTGATTTTTTTTTTATTCTGTTCATTTAGTGACCTTACTGTTGTGCATTACAGTAAAAGATCTGGTTTACATGTGCTAGAGTTGCGAGCAACATTAACAATGAGATATCAACTGAAAATGCATCTCAAAAGGTTAAGAAAAAGGATGTAGTGACTTGCTCAAGATGAGATATTGAAATGTAAAATGCAGAAAACAGAGCAGAAAATTCTCGAGCTTTGAGTGACGACGGAATTATTCCCATAGAGAGTCTGGATAGCGAAAAAAAAACTGCAGTGGTGAAAGTGATGCTGAGGATATCGTTCAAACAGAAGTGGACATGGAGAAAATTAGCCATGCTAAAACCTTCAGGAATGCGCGTTAAGATGTGTTTCTCCTATGCAACTTGGTCAAACTTGGCTTGGTCAAAAGCTCATTCTGCGGCGTGAATTGGGTTAAAGAATTATTTCAAAGCAAAAAAAGTATTAAAAAAAGTTTTATAAAATAAGTTTCCGTTTAAAACTCACAAAATGATTAATGAAATAAAGCAGAAAAATAATTTACCATATATTTTAATGAGATAATTCTCATCACAATATTCTTCTACAGTTTTATATCACAAATAATAAATAAAAGCTTCCTTATAGTAGCGACATAACAGATAATAATTAAGAGATTTAATAAATGTTGCTAAAGATCTTCCGTTGACTTTTAGCGACTGAGTTCTTGCTATTAGTTTGACTTAGCACGCGTGTAAGTTGAGTTTGAAAACTATACCGTTGCTTGAGCGGTCGATGTATTTAACGCATTCCTTTTCAGAAATTATTAGCTTTTATCTGTAAAGAAAGAGTAAAAAATCGTCTCTTGCCGGGAAATTATGCATAGTATTTTGGTCTTACAAGCAACAAATGCATTTTAAGTTCTCGTTTAATTATACTATCTGCGCTAACTGAAACATAAACAAATATTTTTTGTTAATTTTATTATTATAGTGTTATTCCATGGTTACGCATGTAGAGTTGCATTAGTAACGTATGTGCTACGATTGGCCAGTGTCAGGAAAATCAAATGAGCAAGTGTGTTAATTGAAGCTAATGAAATAATAAGCCTTTATACATTATCTCAGTCAATAGGTTTTGTAACTCAAAGAGCTGAAAATATTCTTCTTTTCGCTTTTCAAAGCTATATTTCAGTGTTTATTTTCTGAAGAAATTCGAAATTGATTTTGATTTTCTATAATCATTACTGACGTTGATTTGCTGAAGCACTTTTGTACTCAATATTTATAGTCCTTGAAAAAAACCATAGGAGATTTAAATTTTTATTGAATTTTTAATTTGTTGTACAAATGGAAGATTGACACAAAAATCAGATTTTTGAATTTATCTCAACCCTCAAAAATCATATATTAATAAATTACCAAAAGCCAATTTTAACATAATATGTATACAGGAGTTAATACTCTTCCAGTACAGGGTATGATTTGCATCCAGTTCTAGGTTTCTATTGTTTTTACAAATAATCAGGTTTTATAGTTTTTACAAAGAATGTTTTAATTTGTTTTTAAGTAAAAGGGCTTAATGAGGCTTAATGAGTAAAGGGCTTCACTGGTATTCTATTAACTAAGTGTATAAGGTATTTCTCCCTCCTTCTTCGCATGCCTTCGGGGTGTAGGGGTCTGCATGCTCGACGCGTAACCGAGAGGCCCGTGGTTCGATTCCCGGCGAAGGCGTTGCTCATTTTTCATGTCTTCTGTTTCGGAAAAACCTAATGTCTCTACAAATGTTGAGGGACCTAGTGAACATCTAAGCGAATAAACGCTAAAGTCCAAGAACAAAAACGTAAACTCAAGAAGGGTTAATTACTCTTCATTTTCTCAAAATAAATATTTAACAGTTGCCCCTTTCTCAGGGCGTACAGCAAAGCCTCAACTTGGGCTTAAAATGTACAGAATAACAACTAACTAGTGACTAACTAAAGATATTTAGCCGAAGCCAACACATTTCTAAGCTAGCTGGTCCGTAATATTAAATTAACCAGCAAAGCTATCAAAAGGCACGTAACACGGCCGAGCGAAGTGACAGTTAGAGAGACAAAAGGTAAACGTGCGCTATGCAGGAATCCTAACTCTATCTGGAAGTCAGTGAAACTTTGACTTAAATATTACTTTACTTCTTATTTGCATTTAACGCGATTCTAAAAACTCATTCTGGTAAGGAATTGTAAACTGAATCTAGAAGAAATAGGAAACTTAAAATAACTGTTATAAAATTAAAATATACCTTACAAAACGACTAAGACATGAAACGTGTGCATTAAGGCGTTTGAATTTGCATTAAAGCACGAAACAAACCTCTTATTTTCATCTTTTGAAGATGAAGAAGATGAAGTGGAGCTAGAACTGGAAGTAGCCTCTGCTTCAGAACCGTCTTCTTTCATACGTCGGACTCTAGCATGGGAAGGACTTTTCTTCACAGATAATTCCAGTTTAGATCGAGAACCACATTTAGTCAGCATACCTGTAACAGAAGTGTTTCACTTTATGTGTATTTCAGGTTACAGTTTAAGTTCATAATCTTTATATAATAGTTACCGAAAGTGGAGATGAGGTCCCTTTGCTGAGCCCTAACGTCTCTCTTTTTTTTCCTACTTAAAGGCGATATTCTCAGAAACAAATTTTCTCAGAGTTTTTTTATATCAACGCACAAGACAGCTCGGACCTATCTATGTACTTCTATCTACAGATTCCTTTACCTGAAGATCGGTTCTAAGTTTGTCTTTCTCGAACATTCTGTTTGAAATCTTAAAATTCATTGGTTTAGAAGCAGTAGATGTTACACAATTAGGTATAACCAACATCTTTATAGATGATAGTCTTCTGAAAGACAGTTCATCCACCATGTTTTCATAACAGATGTGTTTTGCAATAACGAAAATTAAAATAAAGAACTAATTCTCCTTATTCAAAGCTAAACTGATAGATATCTATATTAAGTCTTAAAAGGCTTTCTTTCTTGCAAGCGCTCGAAAATAAATTTATTAATTTATTCTTTTACGTAATACTATTCTAAGCGACGAAAAGGCGTGCAAAATCAAAGGAAAATGAAAGGCCTAATGCCACTGTTTTCTCACAGAATGAAACTTTTTCCATACTAAGCCCTAGATAAGTAGGCAAATCACCACGTAAACCTTTCTGTTTACAAGAATATTTACTTTGTACACGAAGAATAAGTCATTTTTTCGTAAATAATACCAAGTTCTCCCTGATGTGCCCCAAATGCGAAAATATATCAGATTTTCTACACAGTATTCATTTGTACCAAGATAGATCAACTAATACAGGCACAAATGTCCAAATTAATGTTACGCAACTTTTTGATCTGGGTGAACGGTGTAACTAAACCGTTGGCTGTCTAAAATGGAACCCCATGAAGGAAGCATCCAAATAGCATGAAACTTGCATCATGCGTATTACGCGATTGAATGTACAACCGATTATGATTTCAGCGCACTTCATGAACGACTGCAGTTCTCCTTACAATCCATATATAAAGGAAGGAAAGACTCCCGTTTTGAATAACGTGGATTGCTCTGTCGTGAGATTTTTTGTGTGTGCAGTTTCAGTACGCTAGTAAAAAACAAGAGCACTTTCGTCACTTATACGTCAAGAAAACAGACATCTCATCTTTTTGCTCCGTCGATAGGAATCCAGTCATTTAAGAATGTATGCATAACTGCTCTATAGGTCCTTAGAGTTTTCTTGTAACTTATATCGAAATAAAACTATGTATTATTATGGAAGGCCTTATTTATTATTCATGTCCCAATTAAAATATCATTTCCTTACCCGCTCTGGAAGGTGATTTCCGTAGCACTTTGCGTTTTTTGATGTCGGAATCTTGGTCGTGTTGCTTTTCTTCGTCGTCTGAGGAAGTAGGGGAAGCAGATGAGGATTGTTGTTCAACACTTAGGGTGTTGGTGTCTCTGTGCCGTCGTCGATGGCGACGCATTTCCTCTTGCCTTCGTTCAATGTCGTCTTTTAAATTTTCGTCAACGTTCATGTTGAGGACTGATTTTCGAAAGTCCTGGATGAAGAAATTTAGAGTAACTGTTAAACAAGTTAAACGAAAATTGTAAAAATGTATTAGTGCGATAATACAAATTACACGCCATTGTTAGTTTAATAAAATTTATCGTTTATTCTCCTCATGTTTAAGGTTATGTATCACCGGACACTTCTGCAACTATATAAATCAATTTAATAGATAAAAAATGAAACTACAAGCAATCAAGACAAAAGATTACACATTGAACCCAAAAAGTTGCAAGATTTCTTGAAATGCCATATTTCACGGTAAAAGAAGAAAGTTAAGACTCCAATACATAAACACATAAGTAGGTTTCAAAAGGCAATAAATGGTTATGTATTATGTTATAGAAATGTATAAATGCAGTGACTTTTAAAGTTCTAATCAAAAATAAAAAGGAAATTTTATGTGTTGCTCGTCTATCCAATACTGTTTTCTACGCACGTTCTTCGCGATCAAAGCTGCTCAGCCATTTTGAGATCATCAATTTTCTCTGTGAGTTGCTTCGAGATCTACTGATGTACAGAAAAATATAAACTAATAATGTAATAGCACAGTCGATGATTTCTCTAGATCTTATCTCGATGAATGGAAGAAATGATGAAGAAATAAAATATTACGGCTTAAACTTTACCTTAACGCAGCATCCTGTCTAATAACATTCAATTTTCTCTTTGAAAACAATAGTTGCAGAGTTAAAGCCATTAAATTTAAAATTAATTGAAGTATAACTAATTATATGTAAGTTTACGATGATTAGTAAAGTAATACAGAGCAGAGTTTTTTTAAGGGGTGTTGGAAGCCAAAAATCTTCAAAAAATATTGATTTGGGATTTTTGCATTTTCAAATTCTCTACACTTTTAGCTTTCTAAATATACTATACTTTAATCTCTATGAAAATTTGAACTTTAAAAAATCTAGTTTTATTTTATCATCGAATGCTTTGATAAATGAGGAATTTTACATAAAAACGCGTTTTTCTCCAAACGTGATTTTTTTATACTCGATGTACCTTTTCTCAGGAACTACTGCTCCCAGGTACCTAAAATTTTTATGGCTTATTTATTATATTTTCTAATATTTACTGAAATGAGCTTTTTGTCATAAATTAAGATTAAAAAATTTCACAAATTTTTTTGGGTGAGAAAAGTGCTAAATTTTAATAAAATAGTCTATAATAGCCTAATAAAATAGTCTATAAATTAGTCTAAAATTCAAAATGTTTCAAAAGCTCATTTCAGTAACGTTAATTACACAAAAAATTTCAAGAGTATATCCACAGCAGATTTTGAGAAAAGGTACATCAAAAATGGCCAATTTAACATTGTCGGTATAGGGGGTTCCGACACCCCTTAAACTTTCGAGGATCCCTTTCATATCATATGCATTTCGATCTAATCATTAAATCACAATTTCATTATGAAATTAAATAATAAATCAAGTTTAAAATAAAAATGTAATTTGCGGAGCCATAATTAAATTTTGTACTTAGACTACAATTTGAGAACCACTTATAGAAGATATGGAATTCTGGAAACTTAGAAACTCAAGGTAAAAAGTCTGCTGTTAAGTCTTAACATAAAAGTGCACAGACTTATCTTCTCTGTACAACCATATCTTTTGATACCAACCTTATTCGGCTCTTCCGCTGGCTGTCTTTCATTAGGTGATGCATCTCTGGAGAAACCTCCTGTTGAGGGAGACTCGTCGACTGTTAGCTGCGTTTTGTTAGTTGAAGTTGGAGGAGATTTTTCAGGCGATTTGACACGGCTTTCGCTACTGTTCGATCCGTAGACACGTGAAGATGGTGTAGATGAGAACCTGCTCGAACTGGGATAGTATTTATTGATATAAAGACTAGTAGGGCGAGAAGATATAAATCTCTGACGTCTAGCAGGCATTTCTTCTGGAACTACTTGACAGGAGTTTTCAGTCATTTTTTTCGGTATGTTCGGCTGATAGAAAAATGAGCAAATGTTACATGTTCAGTATAATAGTAGAAATATTTTACAATAGGCAAAATCTTCTTAATTTACATTAAAAAAAACTATTGCACATTTTTGACATATGCACCAGAAAAATGTAATATTTCAGATTACTTAAATAATTTTTAGGCATAATTCAGTAGTTATTTAGATATATTAAAACTCCATTTATCCAGGAAACTTTCAGATGGCTACATGTCAACGCGGTCCGAAGATGAAGTCTTCATTTTAGCAGAGTGGTGGCGGACCCGAACATGATCGGTGGATAGGCTGAGGGGGAAATTTTTGGTTTCCTTCGAAAGCTTTTTCCTCATGTATGTACGCAAGAAGGTTCAGACAGTTAATTGCTCGATCACTCAGTCCCAACTTATGCTGCTCATCTAGCCACGGGGATCGGAGGTGTCAGACCAAGATTGGGGGTGAAAGAGGTCCTGCGAAGCTCTTCTGACTGGAAGACACAAGTCTTTATGGTTATGCTGTAGAATTTCTTCACTGAGTTCTGAATGATACAAGGGCTGTAATTGTTTTAATAAATCCGCAAGCGTATTAAAGCTGTAAACAATCGAGTGCAGTTGCGCGTCTTTTGCGTGCACGATAGTGCTTGGTTTTAATAGTTATTGTTTCGTACTACACTTGTTTCATGCACAATATGTTGTAAGATCTATTGTCTATCTTTCGCGTGAAATCTGGAGAGTAGTGACTGCACAGAAGAAGGGTTAAAACTATCCTTTATTACACTCTTTAGATCATTTACAATGCGTCAACTCGAAGGCTAACACACTACGCCTCTGCTTCGGCGGAAACTGAAACAGTAGAACTAAACTTAAAATTTGAAGATACTAACAAGAAGTAGAATTAAACTACAAGGCTCACACAATCCTGTATCTTAACAGCACGTTGATGAGTTTTGTGGCAGTAAAACACTAGCCGTTACGCCACGCGTAACCAGCAGTAACTGCTAAGTCGAAGCTCGCGCTACGACACGCAGTTTGAGTTTTTCCAGACTCTCTAACTTTCCCTTCTAGAACTTGATATTTAAACTTTTTCTCCCATTGGTAGAATTTGCATTCCTTACGCGAGCTACCTAATTTAAATATTCTGGCACTGACAATTAGGGGAATGAAGGCTTATAGGAAAGGGCTTCAAATTAAATTGAACTGATTATTTAAAATAAATATAAATCCCTACAATGTAATCAATTTCCTACTTACGAAACCCTTTTATGCACTGAATATTTACAATAAACTGTTTGCCAATCAATGATTTTCTACATAATTTTCCTTTTTGGCACTCTGATTGGTTTGACTGCAGTTATTCATTCGTGAGATCCGTTGTCACTAGGGGTTGCAATTTCGGACCCAAAGTTCAATACCGGTATTCGGTATTTTATAGATCTTAATACCGGAATACTGGTTTTAATACAGGGAGTAGGAATTTTAGAAAAAGAAAGAAAATACGGGTGTTTCTTTGTTTTATTTCCCAGTTTTATTAGGGAGAATAAATGTCACAAAAATCATTTCTAACTGATAAATTATAACAGTATATAAAGAATCACAAAAAAGTAAAGAAACGAGAAACATCTTATGTATTGAAATCACAAAAAAGTGTAAATATCACTATTCAGTCTGTGGTACTATTATAAATTTTCGAAATGAGATCGTAAGAAACATAATGCGTCAGTTGTACTGTCATTAAGACTGGAACGTAATTTCGTCCAAAAATTAGCAGCTGTCGAAAACGTTCTTTCAGCATCTACGAGAGTTGGCGGTACTTTTAGCAATGATCGATATACTTTTTCCAAGTATTTACCTCTAAATCCCTCATCTTCGAATAAATCGATTTCTCGTCGGATGGTTTTGAATGTAACTGATTGTATTGTATTTTGGGTTGTTGAAATTTTTTTAGTTATCGCGAATTCTAATTTTTGTTCAAGAGACAATTCCTTTTCACTACCGATATCGACATGAGTGTCATCATCATCTTCGATAAGTGTGTAAGGTTTTAGTTAAACTAACAAAGTTTTATTTTAATTTAAATCTTTCTATCTCTTCTCGTGTTTCAACTTCCCGTCAGAAGAAGCGCGCGTTTTCAGCTTATGCTAATTTGAAGTGGAGCCAATGACTATTTAAACCAGAGGTAGAAACCTCTCAGTGTGAGAGAGCGTTTAGTCTCAGATCGCGGTCATTCTATTCGACGTTCGCCTGAGCAACTAGCAGCTAAATTCTAAGCCATAGTGCTTGCTACGTGATTGCTTATTAAAATAAATCCAAGTGCGCTAGTATTAGTAAATGTTGCTACGCACCATTCAGTTTAGAGGACAACTCCGCGTAGAGCTCTGTAAGCAAAGATGAATTAAAATTCTATTTAGCTTTAGTTTAAATTTATCTGATTGTTCATTTAGACCCAAGTGTGGTCTTTTACTTTCTGTATCCCTCCCGAGTTGGGAAGTGATTTGTAAATAATATTGATTTAATAAAAGAGGCTTTCAAATCCCTTTCAAGTGCAGTTATTCTACCACTTAAGCACAGTATCTACAACCAGAACATAGCTGCATTCAGCTCCCTGTTCAAGATCAGGACTTAAAGTTTGCACTAATATGTTCGCCAAGAATAGGCACCAAACACTCAGTCCTGACAAGTGTACCGAATTCTTCTGAATGTGGATAAAAAATTTTAAGAAAATTTACTATAAACTTGATCAAATTTGATTTCGTTAGTCTCTTTTCCATTTGCATTTTTAAAATCATTATAATTATGTAAATATCGTAAGACATTTTCTATTTCGGTATGCCTTTCTTCTGTGAGATTTTTCAATGTAATATATAATTCTTCAGATGATGATGCGTGCTGTTCTTTCAGTGACTGCAACATGAAATTTATTATTGCATTAGCTGTTAATAAATTAGAATCTCTCCGACATAATGCCTCCACAGCCAGTTTCATTGGAAGTAGAGCTGATACAGTTTTGGATATTAAGCCGAATTCACTATCGGGAAAATTAATTTCCAGGTTTAAGTCGATTATTGTTTTTTGGATTGGATTTTTTAGTTTCAAAAATCGTTCCATCATTAGGAGTAAAATGTTACAACATGTTTTAAAACCTAATATTAGCATATGTTCTGTTTTATTTTCAGTTAGTATATATTTTTGTAATAAGGCATTTTTATAAGGGAACCTTTAAATATCTTTACAATTTTTCGAACTTTATTAATTATAGGAAGCAATTCTTGATGAGTTAATATTTAATCCTCATTGTCATTATCTTCATTGTCAGTATCACTCTCTCTGTCATTCTCTTCAAAATCGGAATCAGATGTTTCTATATCCACATTATTTGGATTCTTCAAGTTATTTTTTTTTTTGGTATAATACAGCTATTACTCCTAATGGAATTCCATGAGCATAGCACAAATGTTTATTTGCACCAATCAACTTTCCAACTTTTTCCATAACCGTTGCTCCATTAGTCGTTATGGATACAATATCTTCCTTCGGGGATAATCCATGTTTTCCTAATTTAGATTTAAGTACTTCCTCACATTTTTCGGCTGGCATACTTCCGAGACATGTGTAAATCCTATATTCCAATTTTTTTTTGAATGAATATTTATATTTAAATAGCGTCTATTTCTAACACTTGTTCCTTCATCAAATGTAAGACTAAATTTTTCACCAGTTTTATTTTTAATTGTATTAACTCGTGTTTCAAAGAAATGCGAACACCGTTACTGTCGCTTATAACAGTTCTTCTTATAATGTTAATCGGTGTTGGTGTTATATATGTAACTGTAACTGTATCTATTATTATTATTAACCATAACTGTAATATAGAATCATTAGAGTAGAATGTAGAATAAACCATGTTTGTGTACATCTCGTAATCATCATTGAGCACTTATCAAACATCTAAAAATGGTACAGGTGGTAGATTTTTAAAATCTCTGGCGGATAGTGATTTTCTTAATTCAGTAGAAGTGAAAATACCATTACCAATAATCCAATCCATTTTACTTATAATTTCATCCAAATTATCTTTTTTTTTTTTTTTTTTAA
>KK117374.1:225885-247239 GCA_000611955.2 Stegodyphus mimosarum
TACAAGACGTAGCTCTAATACACCACTTTCAGAGTTTCGGCCAAGTGTATGCTTCCTAAGAAGATCAAACTCTATAAGTTAATTTTTATACTGGTAACAGAAAAAAGTTGATTTTAAAACAACCAACTAAGACGAAAAAATTGTTAAATCCATCTAACAAATAAGAATTTATTTTTATAACAGAAATTGATAACGTTTTAGCAGTAGTTATCGAATGCATTAATTTCTATTGAACCGCTATCAAAATCTTCTGCCCTTCCATGCTATTCAAAGTCTTTTTCCCAATTATTTATCATATTGATGCATTATCGCATAACACATATCTTATAAGCCAAGGAGAGCGTTCTATTTTTATATTGCAGAAATTGTATTTTTGTAGAGAATAAACCTTTTAGTAATTTAACTTGTGCCAAATCCTCGATCAAATTGTAAGTAACTTATCGCTATGTCTAAGATGAAAAAGAAACGTAAGAAAGATGTAAAAGACCCTTTTATTTAAAACTAAGTAAGTGGAACAGAAAGCACATTTGGTGCTTACAATTCAGCTAGCAATTATGACGAGAATTCAAAAGTAGAATTTAAATTTAAAATTAAATCTGAGTGTCTATCAGCCAGAAAACGCGAAAGTTTGCTCGTAAGCTTACACCGGCGTGAAAGTGCTATCGGCAAGATAAAGCAACGCCAACGACAGGGATTCGTATCTTAGACTAACAAGCAGTAACGCGGCCTTCGGCAGGCAGAACACAGTCTGTCAAAACAATCTCAAATCCTCGCTTAAATACACACGAGCTAATTTGCATTCCGGCAGAAAAACGGAAAGAGAGAAGTGATATTACAGATTCAGAACATAAAATAACTGGTTAATTAACATAAGCAAACCCTACGAGGTGTTACAGTAAGAAAGTTAAAAGTTGTGTCAAGGTATGTCAAGTCAATATAACTTGAGTTTTGATGTATCACTTTTTTTTTCCTTCTAAAGCTGCTTTCCGAGTCGAATGCATCTGCAAAGGCTTGCTTATTCATAGCTGTATTTTCACACTGATCTGCAATGTTTCAAAATAAGCCTTTCTGGTTATAATACTTTGTTTAAGACGTAAGTTCTTCTTTTAGGTTTTTAAAGCATTGTTATTCCATATTATCCTGAATGTAGAACTAAAATGTTATGTGTACAGAAAATAAGGTTTCTCACCTTTTTGGCAAACGGCATTTGGAAAGAATCCTTTTTCTCTGAACTCTCGGCCATTGTATTCCAGAAACAGGGTTGATGGAAAATATTTAGTTTTTTAGAAGTTGACTCAGCTGAATAAGAAAATGCGGTGTAATAACATCGTTGCAAAACAGAAGAGTTCTAAATCTGAAACTCAATTTTTCTAGTGCCCTTAAAAGTTTCATTCTTCTCAAGCAACAAACTCAAATAGCAATTAGTAATAAATTTAATGATGGTAAATATTTGGATATTCTAAATTAATTTCGATATTTCAAACTCAGTTTCATCGTCAGTATATTGAAAAGGATTTAAAACTCGCAGAGAATTTCTTCAACTACAGCAATTCAAAGCTAAATTGATGCAATATTCTTTGTATAAATTTGAGTTCCAAATTCTTCATTTTAGTAATATTAAACGAGTATGCTTTGTTGAAATATTCCCTTATTTCTTTTCTTGTTACGTAATCTTTTAAAAAATTACATCCGATTGATATTATTCTACATTTAATGAGCATTTTCTAGGGAAATATCTTTACAACTTCGATCTAAAATTATGCTGAAAATAAAAGATTATTTCTAGAATACTGGAAAATTTTTCATAGAGTTTAAATCAATATTTTTAGACAGACTAAAAAAACTGAAATCTTGAAATCTTTAATTGCTTTTTCCTGTTGAATGATATAATTTTGGTTACTGATTTAAATAACAAATAACTTCGTATAAGTCATACTGTTTTCTAAAACTAATGTTTTTGTCTCTATAGTTTAGTATTTTGGGTTACGTTCATTATTAAAAAGTTATCAGGCTTCAAAAATTAGTAAAGATTAAATAAATATTAATTGCATTAAAAAACAAAGTTATTGCTTTTTAGTATTTAAGGACGTTTAAATAATTGGACAATTACCTTCACTCCGTAACTGCGGGATGGAGCACCATAGTAAGTACCGCTAGCACGCTGAAAGAAAAGGGATTTTTTTAATGAGTTTAATTATAAGAATACATTAATTACACTTATTAGGCATAATTATTATAACAAAAAATTTAAGCACTGGATAAATAAGTTAAAGCATATCATGACAAATAATGTATAATTAAAAGGTCTTATTAATTTTTCAATCACTTAACTGTAAAACTGTTTTATAAGCAAAGCTAGTTTTCATTTTACAGAGTAAAAAAGATGTTTGTATCCTGAAGATTTTACGAGTAATAACGTTTAAGAAGAGTTATTCTTCCTATGGGAAAAAATTCGCTTTTAAAATAATTTTAAAATAATATTTAACTAAGAATTAAAATTTTGCTCCTCTGAAGTTAAACTGCAATTTTTTTTCTAATTTTCGTTAAATTCTACTTCACTTAAAATTTTTGTTCGCGTATACATAACTCAAAGTTTCACTAGCCTGCTTCAAAATGTTATAGAAACACTTCAGTTTTTTCGAGGCCGAGAAATGCGAGAAATATATTGTGCCCTCGCCAAAATTCAAACCATAGATCTTCCAGTTACTGAACACACTACCACTATATCATAACATGTAAGAACATGTGAGAGAGTACAATAATTCCTTATATTCTCCTTCAAAAGCGTCTAGAGAGATTCCACGAGACCCAGTCTATCATGTGTGGCGAAGATTTATCTTCCGCCACATTTTAATTCGAAAGTCACTACCCAAACTTTTAGAACTTGTGGAGCAAGAATCGGGAGAAAGCAAAAGTATACCTTCATTCAGGATTTAAACCACAAAAATTCCAAACGGTAGTTGGACGCGCTACCCCTTACACCGGAGAGTACGCACAAGGAAATCCAATAATTTCTGATAATATAAATTCAGAACTTTGTAACTCAAGCTCAGTATTCTTACATAACGTACTATAACAAACGATCTATTTTAATTTATTATTTCTAAAAATGAAAATAAGAAAAATATCAAGAGTTAATTTTTAGTGTACAGTAAGGTATGAATGTTTTAGTTCTTTCTATTCCTACCCTTTTAATTAAAGGACTATTGAGCAGAGAGAACAGGGTGTAATATACTAATACTATTTTACATTTTTCATGCTAGAGTTTGTAAGGTTTATCTTATGTTAATTAACACTTATTTTAAGTTTTGTATCTTTCCTGTCTTATTCTAATTTCAGCTTACAATTTCCTGCCAGAATGTAATTTCAGAAACGCAGTGAATGCAAATGAGAATGAATACTATTTAAGTCGTGACTTAACCGACTTCAACAGAGAGAGTCTGATTTCCTGACTAGGGCGCGTTTGCCTTCTGGCTACGTCTCTCTTAGCTATTACTACGCTCGGCCATATCTTAGGCCCTTGCTATGCTTCGCCGATTTAAATTAATACTTAGGGGCCAACTACTTAGATTTTGATAGCTTCGGCTATATTCTTTAAGAGCTTTAGTTAAGTTAGTTTTAATTCAAATTATTTGTATTTAAGTTCAAGCCCGAGCGGCGGCTTTATGTAAAGTTCCAAGTCGGAACTGATTGTAAATATACTGAAAAATAAAGGGTTTTAAACCCTTCTCAAGTCTCATGTGTTCTGTTCACACTTAAGCTATTATTCGCTTGTTAAGTGTTCGTGGGGTTCGGAGTTAGAATTTTAGATTTAAATAATTGAACCTCATAAGTTTAAAAACAAACTTTAACCAACTTATTAATTTAAAGAACGTTATGTATTGATCATGAGAAGAAATTCTCATCTTTCAGAATTTTTAAGTATTCTTATACCTTTATTAGTTACATAATGAACAGTGAATTTAGAAAGAAATGTCGTCCGGAAGTTTAAAGAACTTTTCTAAAGTTCAATAATTAGTTTCATTCATCTCTCGAGACTGTGGAGAATTAAGAAATTCGTTTTACATCAAAAGCTTTATGAACGTTTTTGCATAATTTTAGAATAACAGTTACTCAGTAACAGATAATAGTCACATTTACGTAACATGTTAGTGTTAAATACCTATACTAATTGGGACGACAGGACATTCAGATCTTCGAAAAATCCGGGTCATTGTGAAATATATTTTATAGGTCAGATACGTGCGTGCTTGAGCGGGAAGATTGCAATCTGAAAATTTCAGATTATATTCGATACTTTAAAGAAGAGTTTACTACTGAATTTTTTTTAATTTAAGATTCTTAAAAGATTTAAAATTGTAGCCATCTTAAAATTCAGTAAATAAATAAATGATTCTGTATCAATTATACTATAATACATGACCCTGGAAGCATCTTTTATTAATTATAATAAATTTGCAAATGTTTGTAAAAGTTACCAGTCGAAAACTACAAGTTAAATGTATTTTAATTTTTATAAATTCAACACGTTATTAAACAGTGAAATAAAGACTGAAATTAACATTTCTTAATTAATAACAGATCGATTAAATCTGAAAGATAATTAAAGATAAAGCTTTGCCAAGTGGAAACAATCTGAATATTGGCTATGCTGGACGGCACACAGAAAATAAATGTCTGCAACAAAAATATAAGCGGGGAAAAATACGCAACTGGAAGAGAAGATTGTACTATTTAATCTTCGAAATTATAACACTGCAAATTAATTCACATTACGACGATTCTTGTTTTTTATTGTTTTTACATTTAGGTTTTGAAAGTAAAGCGTTTTTTGCTTGTTTTCTTGTTACATAAAGATCTCTATTTTGCGCAGTGGGAACAACGTTCGCCAAGGACTTCTCCTAGATTCTTACTTTTTTTTTCTGTCAATTTCTTAGACATAATCATGTGAAATAATTTTATTCCACCAGGACAAGCTTTTAAATGTTAATTAATAATAATTTCCTTCGAGGTGTTAAAAAAACGTTTCTTCAAAAAAGGTTTGGTGGCAAAAATAAAATTCTACTTTTAGTTAAGAAAATGAAATGAAGCATTTTACATCTACTAATATTAACAACTGATGGTGAAACACGAAAACAGTGTCATAGGTTAATAGAATAAAATCAGTAAACGAGGTTATTTAAAGAAATTTTCTGTTTACGCTTTTTAAAAGAAAAGAAAAAAAAACAGAACAGCAAGTTAAAGACATTACAGAGACCACACTTTATTTTCACTGTATATTTACAGGACTGAGATGTTAGCAGGCTGTTCGGTGATTTCCCTCCTAAACAGAACTACACCTGATTTATCGATACTGATTACAATTTTGCGAAAAAGTAGTTAGATCGTTATGCTACGATAGATAAAAGTGGCGTCAGGAATATTATAAACTGCAACTTTTAGTGTTTATCAAGATGCTACAACTAAGCTTGTAAAGTTATTAGGTTATTTTGAAGCAGGAGACGGGATAAATGTGCAGTGCCCTCCCTGGGACTCGAACCGTAGACCTCTCGAATACGCGTAGAGATGCCTGCAATTACACCGCAAAGGCATGCGGAAAAGAAGTAGAAAATACCTTACAAGCTTGCGCTATAAAAATCAAGCAAATTCTATACTCACCTTCTAACAAAATGTACTGCACATAGCACATTTATCTTTCAGTTCTCATGCTTTTAAAAAAGTGCTTTTAAAAATTGAAGCAAAATACTATTTTTTTAGCAACCTATTTTTACTTAATTCATTTTTACTGCGTTATATAAAATTACAGAACTACAAATGCGCATTAATCCTATTTTAAATGGAAAAAAAGTTCTCTTACATCACTTATCGCCTTTTCCTAATGTAATCTAATTTTAAAGATGGTAATCCATAATGATCTAAGTTACGAGATGAAAATGAGGAATAAAGAAGAAATTTTTTCTTTTCACTTTAACTAATAAAGATGAGGCAAAATGATTCGCTGAGAGACCCAAGGAAAGCTGAAGAACGTTATTTTTAACAACGTCTGAAATTTCGTTTCCTGCTGTCTCCTGCAGCGATGATGGATTTCTTCTTCTGACATTTACCAAGTTCTCCGAACAGTACCGTAATAACGTGGAGATGCGATTAAAATGCGAAAACTAATTACATTTTGTTTTTGCTGAAAACGTTTCTTTTTATCTTATCGGAGGATTAAAAGAACATTGTAGAATCGTTCTAGTAATTATTTTCTATTTAGCATATTATTCTTTGATGCCGAACTCATAATGTATTAATATTGCTTATAATTTTAACACTTTATGGGCATCTGTAGAGTCTTGACTGCTTTCATGTGTATGTGTGTAGTATTTAAAGCAATTAAATTAGCTAATAAAACTTATCAGCTAAATATTTGATCGAAACAATTATCGTACTATTTAGCTCTATCTATTTTCTCCTGGCAGGTATTAATTTGGATTACAGTTTTATTGCTTACCTTCTTGAGCTAGACAACTGGCATGGCATATTGATTACATTTTTTAAATTTCTTTCAGGTATGAATCAGTATCTACCGATATTAGCATATTGTGCATCACCTCCCGGTGACATCTACCGAAACAATTGCGTATGAGACGAATGAAGTGACGCAAGGATACCAACTGAATGATGACTCGCTTTCTTCTGATTCATCGTGGCAATTGTCCCATTACACCTGAATCTACGCCACTGTTTTCAGGCGTAATGCTTTCTATTTATATGCATCTACAGCTACAGGAACGTAAACGAAATAGGTAATCCCCTTACAATTAAATGCGCTATGGCTTGCATCTTATGACTATCAGATTTTTGCTTTCGATTCGTGGTCCATTTGGTTCTTAGAAATGATAAATTACAGAAAAATGTTGACACAATATACTTCGATATTAATAACATATACAGATATTCCATTCTATATTAATTTTTCACGATAACGTAAAGCAAAGAACTCTATTTAGAAGAAAACCTTCTACGTTATTCTACATGTTATGCGTAACTGCTGAATGTAACGAAAGTATATATACATGGCAAAGTATGGAACAAAAAAACAAAAGTGTGAAACAAATGTCGGAAGTATGTAATAATTGACGAGTGATAATCATTTGTGTTTGTTCTTATGCGTAGTATTGCAGATGTTACGTCTCAAAAGTATAAGTGTATACTAAAAGTTTGCCATACCCTCTTTCACAGCCTTTCATTTTTGTAACCCCTGTGGCTGTCTCATAGTTGACACATTTTGGTTCTTTAATTTTCGTTAGATAGTAATTGCAGCTCGATATATGTATGTCCGCACTTGAAAGTACGTCCAACGTGATATACTCCTGCTTGGGCGCGAACATTTTGTTCGGTGTACAACGTTTGTTTGCAATACGACCTGAATTCGATGGCTCGAAGAACTCATGAAAAGTAAACAATCCTTGTTTAGCTTTTCTGAGACAATGCCGCGATCACTTTTGCACCAGATGCGTGAAGTGTAAGGCCAGATTTACATTCAGCCAATTTCGGCATCATTTATATCAGCTACCACTGGGGTTCCTGCATGGTGTGGTGTAGTACAGTTCGGTTTGGTTTGTTTTGATTAAGGGTTATACTGCGAGGGTTCTCTGCTTAAGGGAAGGGATGCTTTTGTAAAGGAATTTCTATGGGTAACTGGCTCGTATCTCTGTTACACATGTGAAAGAAAGTCGAGGACACGCCTATAATGCCAGCCCGTTCGCCTGGAATCGAATCCAGATTCGAAGTATAAGGTATTTCTCCCGCCTTCTTCGCATGCCTTCGTGGTGTAGTGGTCAGCACGCTCGACGCGTATTCTAGAGGTCCGCGGTTCGAGTCCCGGCGAAGGCACTGCTCATTTCTTCACTTTCCTGCTTCTAAAAAACCTAATGTCTCTATAGAGTTTTCAGCCACCTTTACCGCTGAGCCGCTGGTGGGCTTGATATCCTACATGTGACTAAGCTTCTGAACAGCGATAATTCGACATAGGATCGAATGCGGTACACGGGCTG
Organism: Stegodyphus mimosarum; assembly: GCA_000611955.2. Taxonomy (NCBI): domain Eukaryota; kingdom Metazoa; phylum Arthropoda; class Arachnida; order Araneae; family Eresidae; genus Stegodyphus; species Stegodyphus mimosarum. The sequence goes on from KK117374.1 coordinate 233,925, forward strand.
GTTACATGGAAATTTTCGTGATTTTCCCCATGTGTAGCATGAAAACTATCTAATTTCCCCGAAAAATTCCTCCATGTAGGTATCCTTCCCATAGGCAAATAGACCTGCAGTTACTTTGCCTTAAACAATTAACTTATATGAGTAGCTTTTGTGACGTAAAATTTAATACGATTCTCACAAATAGTTAACGATATGAACGTGCATTTAATGTGCGAACATAAAATTTCCTGTATCATTTGTTCACATATGCACCATATAACTGAAATACTACTTCTTAAAAGTATATTTCTCAGCATTGTGTTCAAGAAAAAAAATTTAAACCTTCCTTTGTATTACTTGTAAGCAAACTTTATATATCTTATCAATTATAAATATTTCATCAGCAGTATATTTTAGTGGATTGCTTTGTCCTGATTGCGGCCATGTCAATCAAATCAATTTATATATTATGAATATTTTTTATAGTTAAAAGTATATAATTCTTGCAAAAAGAAAAAATGCTTCTGAATACCATTTAAGTTAATTTATAAGTTGGCAAGGGACTGAAGGAAGTAAATATTAGCCATATTTACATCGCTCATTGCTGCTTCCTAAATTATCTTATGTTGAAATTAGCTGGCTTGAGCTTAATTAATCTTCATTGAAGATTTCCTTCTTATTGAGCGGAAATTAAAAAGCTTGAATCTTTTATTAACTTCCTAAATACTGGCAGGGATAAATATCTACTATTCATTCATTTAATGGAAATGTGAGGATTATAATTTCTTTTATAGCAATTTTGACAGGATAGAATAGCATTTTTAGAGCTTTGTTCGTCATAGTAATTTTTCTCTTATTACACACGTTTCTTATTCGTCTATATTCATTTCAAGTAATCTAAGCATGCGCTTAAATAATTGAATGAATGATTTTAAATATGCAAATTTCTAGCAACTTTCCTACCTATTTCTTGTTTACAGTAACAGCATTATATCTTCAATCTCAATTTACGATTAACGCATAATGGAAGGAAGGTTCGGAGCTCCAAATATTTTTAGTTTAAGACTTTTCGTGTGTACTCTGCACAAAAAAGGGGAGGTTACACTTTTATATCTTCCGTTCTACAGGCACGATTGACGAAATTTAATTTGCACTTTTCATGTCTTGTAAGCGCGACTTAAGATATACATTAGATTTATATATACCAATGTTCTAACACAGGTATTTTGAACCATAAATCAGACTTTTTCTGAATTGACATTTCAGTTTTCTTTCCATGTTTCAATTCTACGTCTCAAATATTAAATTTTGTGAAATTTGGTCAGAAACTTACCGAGAAATTTAAAAGTTTATCTTGGCTTAGTTTTTCAGCGTGTGCTAATTCACTTGGCAAGATTCTTATTTTATAGTAAAGTATTTTTCTTTCTCTTTTTTCATTGTGCACAAGCAGAAAAAATGTGCATCGTTCAATCTCTCAAATAATTTTAACTAAATGCGTAAAGTATTTGACGTTACTATCACTTATAACAAATATGTCGAATTTAAAACGCGCCAATATATAAATTCACGTATATCTTGGGAAATTTTGAATTAAAAAACTCTAATGTTTTTTAGGCCTATAAATGCATCTACTTTAAGGTGATGGTAAAACTTTTATAGCTTATGATTCAAAACGTATATCGAAAAATTTATTTACTAAAAAATTTTTAAATAAATCAGAAAATAACTGGGAATTTTATTCAGATTGAACATAAATTTCGAATCTTGAAAGAAGGACTCAATTTAATGAAAAGGAAATATTGATAGATACCAATTCAATTATCACTGAGAGGGTAAAATTTTAAGAGCTAATGTTTTAAAAACTACTCGTGCGATTTCTAAAACACTTGGCCCTTTGGCATAGTTCGAGTCATAGAATCGAAATTTGATAAAAATAGAAATGTCATTTCAGGAGAAGTCCGATTTCGTGTCAGAATAATTCTGTTAGAACAATGCTGCATGTAAGTCTCGCTTTCGAGACATGAAAGTTCTAAGTCTCGCTTTCGCTAATGCTAAGTCTCGCTTTCGCTAATGCTAAGTCTCGCTTTCGAGACATGAAAAAAAGCAAATTAAATTTCGTCAATCGACCCAGTAGAAAGAGAGATACACTACTGTACCATTTTTTGTTGTTGTTGTTGTTCAAGATGTACATATTACAAAGTTAGTTGTGATGCAAATTCTTCCTTAAATAAATCCGCAAAATATATGAATAAATTTATGTTTCAAATGCAAATGAATGCAAGAGCATCAGTTAGAGCAAGCTTAAATCTTTTTGATGTTAGAGAACTAGTTTAAACTGCATGATCCTCTGTCGGTAACAGCATAATTAAGTGCGTTGTGCCGCTGAATCTTTCGTTTGTTATCAGAATGGAAGGAAGACATCCCGCTAATTTAGGTTGCTGATTTAAAAAGAATCCTTTCCGTCACAGCCTTGATCTAATGTCATTAGGGCCAAGTTCTTCGTTCTATATTCCAGGTAGATTATCTTTTGAAATAATGGCTACATTTGTAATGCTAACAATGTTTGAAATGTGAGAAAACAGTTTTTTAATTTTCTTAACCCGACTTCAGATTTGAAGAATAACGTAAAGAAAAACATTGCAAGATCCGGCGTGTTAATGAAAACTCCTGAATCAAGTGCGATGACAATACATTGATTATTTCTTGCATGTTTAAGCACGTTTGCAAGCATGTTAAGCAAATCAATGTGCGAGTAGTAAATTATAAATGTTACATACATTTCATATTATCGAGCAAGAGCTTGATTTTCGTACAATTAATTGGAGCAGCATGTTCACCTTGTTAGCATTTTCATTTTTATCAAGTCGTTTTCATATATTTTTAATTGTATGATACAACGTATTTCAAAAATCTGCAGTGTGGGATACGATGGAAGTATAATGCGAAAAGCGTTTAAAATTTCTCGACAAGAGAAATCTTGTTCTTAATTCCTCCAGACTTCTTGAGAATTATATTAATGAAATTTTAAGTATTTAAATTCAGTCTGATTCTGTTTCAAATCAGCATTAACATTATAAAAATTATCGCATATCCTCATACGTGCTTTTGGGATGTTTAGTCAGACTAGGAGCACGAAGATCTGGGGTGGGGTATAGCTGGTATTTTCTGAAATCTGACGTTTCTGCGAAGAAGCCAACCTTCAATATCGTACTCCTGATTTCCTTTTGACACCCATTTTGTATTTATTTAAATAGATAAAATATTATTTTATATTACTTAGGAACAATCAATGTGCAAGTCGTAAAGTATAAATGTTAAATTATTTTAATATTAAATAGGCATTAAAGAAATAAAAATTGACGATTAAAAAATAATCAGAAATTTTGTTGTAAATTTTATGTAAACGTAGCATTTGGCTAGTAGATACTTATAATTAATTTTAAATTAAAAATTCTGCTTTTGAGTTCTCGCTGTAAGTGCTGGCTGAGTTGTAAGAACCATGTGGGCCTTCTGTTCAACTCACTTAGTTTTGAATAAAAGCGTCTTTTACACTCTTCTTGTGTTTGTGTTTCATATTAGACACAACGATAAGTCGTTTACAGTCTTATTGAGAATTTGCCACAGTTTACATTTAGTAGAAGGCATATTCTTTAGAACTGTTTATAGTATATTGGCACATGTAGAAATATAATTTCGGACGTTGCTCTCACTTCGTGCATTTTCTAAGATGTTCTTTAATTCACTTATCTCTCAGATTATTAGAGTCAGAAAAAATTAAATTCATATGTTTTTTATAAGTCGAGAAAATATTTAGAATGTACTTGTAGAAATTCTTTATCTTCCTTCTGAAAGCATGACTTCTGAGAATATCTATAATTACTTCTTCAGGTGTTCGAGTCCCGGCAAGGCTTTGCACGTTTTTAACGTTTATAAGGTATTTCTCCCGTCTTCTTCGCATGCGTTCGTGGTGTAGTGGGCAGCACGCTCGACGCGTAACAGAGAGGTTCGTCTAATCTCCAGTCGCCCTTTAAAAGGGGGAGTATATAAAGTTTTCTATCGCCTTCTTGGCATGCCTTCGTGGTGTAGTGGTCAGCACGTTCAGCGCGTAACCGAGAGGTCCGTGCTTCGATTCCCAGCGAAGACGTTACTCATTTTTCATCACTCCTGCTCCGAAACAACCCGATGACTCTACAAGTGGCGCCCGAACTAAAAAGGTGGTGGATGATAATTCTCCACTAGCGGAATTTGGCGATTGGGTCCCCTAATCCCCACTCGCCCTTTAAAAGAGGGAGTATATAAGGTATCTCTTCCCCCTTCTTCGCATGCTTTTGTGGTGTAGTGGTCAGCACGCTCGACGCGTAACCGAAGGGTTCATGGTTCGATTCCCGGAGAAGGCGTTGCTCATTTTTCATGACTCCTGCTTCGAAATAACCTATTGTCTGTACACGTTTACTTATTATAATACGTAAATACTTAATAACCTGCAGAAATAAAAGGCTTGATGGGCTGTAGAAGGTCACCGCCTATTTTTAAGTTGCTATACATTACGTATGTAATTTTTTTAATGATGCAAATAATAATCCTATTTTAAGTTAAAAACATGTGTATAGTTTTCAAGGTTACCATTAAAATACTTTTTTTAAGCAGTGCTGTGATTTAGTACATGAATTCCAAGCAGTCGATTTAGACAGGTGCAGCTTCACTTCCCGTGTTTAAATGAACATTCATTTAAATCTCTACAAATTTTCTTCGTAATGGCCAGCTCTAATTGAAGGAAATATTTCTTTTATCTCTTAATTTAGAAATATAGACAAAGGCAAATTAAAATATTTTTTGTTAATATGATACATACGTTATGAAATTGTGTATTATCTTTAAACAGAATATCCCTCATTTTGTATTGCTACGAAGTTTGTATATATCTAAATAATTTTACTGAAGTTGTATGCGAAATTGTAGTATTTTTTGTACAATCTAACATCAAATGCTTGAAAGAGATAAAGCTCTGCAGGAAAAATAAGATTACAGGTGCAAGCCTATTTAACTTTGAGGTAAATGGCTGTCTTCATAAATTGGCGAGGTATATTATATATATATATTAAATATACATACGCCTATTGCCACCAGATTTCATTTCTTTTAAGCTGATTAATTTTATACTTTTAATTATGCCATATACAAATTTAATCGATTTATAAGATATTGTTCTTCACCAGTATAGAGCATCTGAACTCGACCGTCATTGACATAAAAATCTTTCATTCATTTCCTTCATGCTACTCTTCCTTGTTTTGCAAATCAAAAACAAATGCTTTGATCCATTTTATTTCGTATACATTTTTAATATACTACTTCTAATTAGAGAGGTATGGAATGCTCTACAATGATTCCAATAATTGTAACTGCTGCTGCAATTATATTTCTCAGCCGAGTATAGTGTTTTAAATTGAAATTTCTTCATTTCCCCTACCTTAAAAGGTTTTCAAAGCAGCTGGTTACAGTTCTCAGTTGTAGCAAAAATGAATTGTTAGAAATAGAGTTCCAAGCTTTTGAACAAAAGTGATGTTATCATTCAGAACCAAAACTGAATGACGATGCTCGTTATACAGTATATGCTCCGATTCTGAATGACTAGTACATTAAGCAGTATAGTGTTTAATTAATTAGATTTAATATTTGGTTCGATAATGCGAGTGAGTGACCAGTATACTTAGTAAAAAATTTACTCGAAAAGGAATGCTACCGCGAAAGCTTTAAGGTAAATAGATTTGTATGTAGCAAAACCGCTAAATTGGCAGGGATTAATATCAGAGACCTTTTTTAGGTTTAAATGTTTTAAACAATAAACATAGCAACCGATTGGATATTGAAGACGTTGCGTGATTCGACGTTAACCAAATAAGCGTAGATATTGATGAACTGTCAAGGGTAAATAAATTAATCTCATTGGATATCCAGACAATTGGTTTATACACTGCTGGCCACCGTAAATGCAACACCCTGAAGGAAGCATGCAAATAACATGAAATTTACAACATGCATTAGCGGAGGTGATATATGCAAATGATTAGAATTTCAGGGCAGAAGCACATCACGCGTGCCTGGGGTGACACTTCAAAGCGCTATTTAGGGCTTCGACGATTTCAGGTTCGGCAATTGTGTTTTTCTTGTGGTTTTTTTTTTCAAAAAAAAAGATTAATTATGCCTCGTAGTAAACAGCGATCATCGTTTGATCAAGTATCCGAGTTCGACAGAGGAAGGATAGTGGCCTACCGAGAGTGTGGATTATCTTTCAGGGAAATCGGTAGTCGTGTTGGATGAAACCAAACAACTGTAATGCATTTGCATTGAACGTTGGATGCAGGAGGGTACGACAGATCGACGTGTTCGATCACATCCACCTCAGAGCACCACTTCACGTGATGACAGGAACATTGTGTGCATGGCAGTGACGGATCGCTCAGTCACATCACGAACCACAGCACAGCACATTCAGTCTGTAACGCATTTTCCAGTGTCTGCGTGTACCATTTAACGCCGTTTACAGCAGAGTGGTCTGTCCACAAGACGTCCATTGCTTCGTCTACCCTTGACGCAGAACCACAGACGTCTCCGCCGCCACAATTGCGATGAAAGAAGGATATGGACGGCAGAATGGAATGAAATTCTCTTTACTGACGAGTCACGCTCCTGTCTGCAACACCACGATGATCGGATTCGAGTCTGGAGACACCGTGGAAATAGGATGCCGAACAGCTGCGTTATGCACCGCCACACTGGTCCTGCACCGGGTATTATGGTATGGGGCGGTATTGGATATCACTGTCGCACTCCTCTAGTATGCATTGCCAGCCAGCGCTGCATCTCCGAGGTGTTGGATCCAGTTGTCCTTCCTTACCTTCAGGGCTTGTCTACAGCCATATTTCAACAGGATAATGCGCGACCATACGTGGCACGCATTGTCCAAGTGTTCTTCGTCAATCGCCAGATTAAATTACTTCCCTGGCCGGCTCGCTCTCCAGATCTTTCGCCGATAGAAAACATGTGGTCCATGGTTGCTGAACGATTGACCCAGATTACATCCCAAACTGCCACACCAGATCAACTTTGGCAACGTGTGGAAGCTGCTTGGTCTGCTGTACCCCAAGAACAGATCCAAAGTCTCTTTGAATCAATGCCGAGGCGTGTGGCAGCGGTGACCTCCAATAATGGCGGCTACTCTGGCTACTGATTCTAGAAGGAACTACACTTCACTGAAGTCTATAAATTTAATCATTTGATAATTGGTCAACATTTTATCTACTAAATAAATTTTGTTGTGATATCTCTTGTCTTTCTTGGTGTTGCAATTTGGGTGCCAGCAGTGTATTTTTATGAGCCTCTTAAAGATATTTATGACACTGTTTGTGTTTGCTGATATGTGTAATTTATTAATGCAGAGTTTGGAGTGTATTGTATGTTTCATTTTCCTAGAGTTGTTCTTTGATGGAGTTTCATCTATTGATACAAGATAGATACACCAGTTAGAGACACACTTATTTATAATGTACACTTCCAGAGAGTATACGAAGAATAAGAAGGTGAGAATCAAGTACATAGATAAATATAAAAATATTCCAACTTTACGGTTGATATGAATAAGTATGTAATCTACATATAGGTTACTGAAACACATATTCATGATTAAAATACATTCTTGCGAGCGTATGGGTTTGCAATGGATTGAATGCATACAGAACCGAAGATAGCTTGATAAAATTTATTTACTAAAATAACACTTCACAGTTCTGGAATTTTCCACAAAAATACTCGTACAGCTCTTCACAGTATCACAGAGTACTATCAGTAGTTACAGTTCAAACTAATAAGAAAATTAAACACAGGGCAATGCAAAGCGCATCTAAAAGAGAGAAGCTCCTCCGGAGATATCTCAATATCCGAACTCACGCTGAACTAAACAACTACTGATGCTCTCTCCGGTATTATAGCATTTTCCCCTGGCCGCTGAGAAATCTCTAGTACCTTCCATTTCTCGATATTACTGGAAGGCATATGAGGGCCAGATATGGTTACAGTTACGTATAGGGATCAATTACAGTTATTCAGTTATAACACCGATCATAGTTATACAGGGATAGGACAAAATGTCGCCAAATGGTTACCAATTTTAGTGACTTTTGGCTATTTTTCGCCGAATATGGCAACAAAAGTTAGTTGTTAGAGCATTCGTCAATATCCCTCCAATTTAGCAAGATAATCATCTACCTCAATGTTAAATAGGCTTGCACCTATAATCTTATTTTTCCTGCAGAGCTTTATCTCTTTCAAACATTTGCTGTTACATGATACACACACACACACACCCCCAAAAAAAAAACTACAGTTTCGCATATCATTTCAATAGAATTATTTATGTGTAAGTTACCGTTAAAGTATATAATGCAGTTATTTCATAGAATACCTAGTAATTCCATGAAATGACTGATCGTGCCCGTTAAAGTGTGTAATATGTTAATAATCTAACACTTTAACTAGTTATTCTATGAAATAACTAGGTATTCTATAAATTAACTAACGAGAGACAGTTAGTGTAAAATAAACAATTTATCTAAAGCGAAATAACTAGGTATTCTATAAATAAACTAATGATAGACAATTAAAATGAAAAAGAAGCAATTTATCTAATTTATGCAGCGTATAAATGGTATTTATGGAAACTTACCATAAAATCATTCGTTACAACAAGGATTACTAAAATGACACTTGGAATTACAAAGAACATTATTTCTAAAACAAAAACATTTTTTGTTGACACATTGGGTTTTACACGAACATTCCATATTGTTAAACAAAACGTAAATGTACCTTATACTAAAAAGCGAGATATATGATATAGATTATTTTACACTTTAACGGGCTGCAGATCGTTATTCTATGAAATAACTAGTTAAACCATGAAATACAAGACAGTTTTACACTTTAATGGACACGATCAGTTATTTCGTGGAATAACTAGGTATTCTATAAAATAACGAATTTCATACTTTAACGGTAACATATATACAAAATTCGTAACACTACAAAACGAGGGATATTCTGCTCAAAGATAATACACAAAAATTTCATAACGTATGTATCATATTAACAAAAAGTATACAAGTCATCTTTGTCTGTGATTCTAAGTTAAGAAATAAAAGAAGTATTTCCTTCAATTAGAGCGAGCCATTATGAATGAAATTCGCTGAGATTCAAATGAATGTTCATTTAGACACGGAATCTCTGCATTATAACATTCTGCACTGCATTATAACATCCTGCACTGCATTATACATTCTGCACTGCATTATAACATCTTGCACTGCATTATAACATTCATCCAAGCTGTCTATTTAAACGTCGATTCCAACGTCTAAATCGACAGCTTGGAATTCGTATACTGTATCATAACATTGCTTAATAAAAGTATTTTAATGGTAGCCTTAAAAACTATGTACATGTTTATAAAGTATTTCTCCGACCTGCTTAGCATGCTTTCGTGGTGCAGTGGTCATCACCCTCGGCGCGTATTCGAGAGGTTCGTGGTTCGAGTCCCGGCGAGGGTATTGCTCATCTTTCCCGCTTTCAAAAAATACCTAATGTCGCTACAGTGGCCCCCGAACTAAAAAAAAAAGGTGATGAATGATGATTCTCCACCACCAGGATTTGGCAATTTGGTCCCCTAATCCCCAGTCGCCCTTTAAAAGGGGGAGTATATAAGGTATTTCTCCCCCCTCTTAAGCATGGCTTCGTGGTGTAGTGGGCAGCACGCTCGCCGTGTATGCCAGAGGTCCGTGCTGCCTCTAGTCATAGCGAGGGCATCCACATGTTTTTAACTTGATAAGATTATCATTAAAAAGTCATGTATGTAATGCATAGCAATTAAAAATATGCGATAACCTTCCACAGTCCATCAAGTATTTTATTTCTGAAGATTATTAAGTAATTACATTTTATAGTAAGTGGACATAAAAGACATGCAAAGCCTTGTCGGGACTCGAACGCATGAAGAGGGAATTATAGATATTCTCAGAAGTCATGCTGTTAGAAGGAAGATAAAGAATTTCTACAAATAAATTATAAATAATTTTTCAACTTATTAAAAAATCAATTTAAGTTAATTTTTTTAATTCTAATAATCTGAGAGATAAGTTAATAAAAAAATCTTAGCAAATGCACGAAGTAGATTTCAGTGCGATGAATTCGAATTTATTGAATTCAGTGTCACCAACAACGCAAATCTTCAAAACAAAGGAGAAAGAAAGAAATTTATTGATGATATTTCGAAAAGCTTATTTTATTTCAAGTATCTAAAAAAACTTGAATTAGAGATAAAGAACGTATTTAATACTATTAGTAAAAAATATTACGTGAACGCCATATGACTTCCTCGTATACTCATTAAATTATACACGCTTTTTGCTGCACTACATTTAAACTTATTTCATTTGAAAGTGAGATACGACCCTCAAATTCTTTAATAAGTGGACAGTTACACGATTACTAAATTATTAGTTTTTATTAACATAAAAAACGTATACTAATATTATAAATTCAACGAGCTTACCGGAATAGATAAGATAGAGTAAAATTAATTTATTACTCATTAAACAAATGTAAGGCTTTCATTTATTTAATACCATGTTTTTTAAGTTATTGTGATGTAACCATCAACAAAATGAAAACTAAAACAGAACACTGGAAGGTTACGTAAATTTTTCATTTGCATCTGAAACATGTTTTTACTGGGTTAACTATTCAAGTAATATGTGCTTTTTTCACGACTGATTGCAATCACAAAGAACGATTGAGACAAGGTATTATAAGGGTCCCAAGTACAAAATTTCAGCGCTTTACGGACAACCGTTTTTGACGTATGCGACATACGCATATACAGACGCCACGACGGAACAAGTCAAAATGGATTGAGGAACGGTCAAAGGAGATATTTCCTTTGAAATCTGAAAACCGAAATTGTTCGCGATTACAATACTTCATTACTTCCCACAAAGAAGAAAAATGATAGTCATAAAAAGATAGATTATAATTTGGATTTCTGCCCTGACTGACTTACCGTTAGTTAGATTGCTCAGTTAAGCAACTTTGTAAGCAACGAATGGGAAGTTGCTTTTACACAACTAATTAAATTTTTAATTCTGTGTTACTTTCTTTATTCAGCTTGTAGAGACATTTGGTTTTTTTGGAAGCATCAGACATGAAAAATAAGCAACGCCTTCGCCGGGAATCGAACCACGGACCTCTCGGTTACGCGTCGAGCATGCAGACCACTACAGCACGAAGGCATGCGAAGAAGGCGGGAGAAATACCTTATATACTACCCCTTTTAAAGGGCGACTGGGGTTTGGGGGACCCAATCGCGGTGGTGGAGAATCGTCATTCACCACCTTTTTAGCTCGGGCGCCAGTGTAGAGACATTAGGTTATTTCGAAGCAGGAGACATGAAAAATGAGCAACGCCTTCACCGGGAATCGAACCACGGACCTCTCGGTTACGCGTCGAGCATGCTGACCACTACACCACGAAGGCGTGCGGAGAAGGCGGGAGAAATACCTTATAAGCTCATTTCGTTCTGAAAAATCTGAAGGGTAATCTTTAAAGGCTTTAACTTGAGTGAATTTTGGCAGTAACTAAATAGCTTTAGACATGTGTGACCTTTGATATTCAGAGCTAGTAATGTAGTTCGTCAAAATAAGTCTTTAAGTTAATTAATAATCAAATCCCCATTTTTTAGACATCTCACTGGAGCAATAATTTTGTTCGCGAAGAAATATAAATGCATGATGGATCTAAAATTGCAGCATACTTAAAAGAGTTGAACGAACATGCAGTTAAAAATGTGTTCATGCGAATGTATGAACTTTACTTTCAGGAATGAAGATAAAAAGCTTTTATCGCAAAAAATGAACTAAATTATTCGCGAATATTGAATCTGTATTTTACAGAAAATTTGAAATATTAAGAAACACAGTGTATAGATTTTTATAGAATGCAGGTATAGATTTTTCTGACACACGTGAAAACGTCTTATTAATAGATCTCTAAGATGAAAAACTATTTGTTTTATACGAAAATAAAGAAAAAGTGATTGTCAAGTGAAAGAACAATTTTAACCTAACCATAATTCAAGCGCAGAGTAAAGTAATTCGTTTTGGGTTATTGTAATACAATACCTTCTAAAAGACTGAGAATAGTATGAAAAATATCTGCCTTTAACAATAAATAAATAAGTAAATAAAAAGAGAGAGAGAATTCTTTAAATTTGTGTCTGTATTGATATTGATATGAGATGGCGTACTTCCAGTTGGCTCGTCTTTATTCAAAAGATAGTTGATAAAATATTCGTTTCGGATTAAAGGGGCAGTTAAGTTTGGATCAGGTCAAAAGTAAAAATTTTAAATGTCTAGCAGTGTCTTTGTTTCTTTCAGAGTCGAAGGCATAACTCAAGGCGAATGTATCTGGGTCGAAGAAGCCTCTGCTGGTTTATTTCTAGAATTAGGATGAACAGCTAGAAGGGCTACGAACTGCACATTCTGGGAACAGAAGTACGAAGAAAGTTATTTGGACTCAAGTCGATATCGCAAGCCTCTTTAGAACAGACTTACCAGTGTCTTGCAATAGGGGAATATCGGCGTAAATTTATGAATATTTCTAGTTTCTGTGTCGGTTAAAACCTATCAATTCTTCTTCTGAAAACATTAAAAAAAAAGACAAAATTTGATCCACCTAAACAAAACTATATAACGAGTGTCAAGTTTGTAGAATTTTCTTGTGAGCACAAAAAATAAAGTATTCGTTAAAAGAACAGAGTTCTGCCATCCAAATTCGGTGCAAATATTTAAAATAAATATTCTGCACTCTAGCGGAAAATTAAAAGATACCAAAATTAAGTTAATCATTTCAGTATTCATTTCATTTTGAAATTACACTATTAAAACTAGTAAAAGTCATGTAGCAATATATTGGATTAATTTATAAAAGCAGAACGCAAAAAAAAAAGAAAATTCCAGCACACTTGTGCAAAGCGATAGATTTTAAATCTTAAACGGAAAATGTAAACTAATAAATCCCCTTCAAGAGATCTGTATTTATAATCAAATGATGTAGTATAAAAGGAAAATACGTATATTTTCACCATTTCTGAGACAATAGCTGACATAAGAGCTTATTTAATAGGTGCAAAGAATTTTCTAATTGCTTACTTACTCTTAATTTTTATTTGGCATTCAAATGAAACATTTGAAAAATAAACGGTATGAAATGTGTTTTTTTTTTTTTTTTG
>KK117374.1:247290-283568 GCA_000611955.2 Stegodyphus mimosarum
CAAATTGCACAAAAACCATTCACGCCTTAAGATAAGACACCTTTTGTTTCAAAATGTGTTTCTAAAACCTACATCCATTTTATATGCGCAGATTAATTACTAAAAATAGTAAAAACTGTATAAAAATAGTTTATAAGTTAATTTTTAACTTTATGTTGAAAGCTACTAAATGTTGCTTCAAGATACAGTATTTGGAGCCTTTAGTTAGCTTTCTTGTAGATCACCTTCAATAAATCAAACTCTCATATGAATGAGACCGCCTATTACGCAACCCTTTTCTATTTCTGGTAAATTACCTTTAAAAATGTACATCTTTTTCATGTGCTAGGTTGAATTTAAGGCCAGTATAGTAATAAGTAGTAATGTATTAATGATCAACAATTTAATTTTCTTCAGAAAACCTTTCCAAAGTCACCAAGGCGATGACAAACCTCTATACGACTGGTATCAAACTCAAATCGCATAAAGACCGAACGCACGATCTGAAAGTAGCTGATAGACCGAAATTTCTCCCCCTACTCGAAATTGATATTCCTCTTTGTAATTCAAATGCACTGATAGCAAATTATTAAAGTTTTGTTGCGTTGTTTTGTTTGAGACCATTGTCATCAGTTTGACACCATTGCTCTAAACAATGCCAAAATTTTTATGGATAAAAAATTTTACCTCTTGATGAAAGCGAGCTATTTTCTTATTAGTTACCGCAGTTATGGTACGATATAACAAATACGCACTTATTTACAATTTTTTTATAATGTTTAAAAATATTTGTGTAATTTACAGTATCCCCCACCAATATAGTTCTCATTTTCAGAAAAGGAAGGCTTATTTATAGAAGCTTTGCTGATTCAAACAATTCCTAAATTATTCCTTTAACACTCTAGCAGCAGATAATTAAAAAAAAACTTATTTTCCAGTAACTTAATACAGGGTATCCCAAATAAAAGTATATCCAAATCGAATTTCAGGTCAGCATTTCCTTTATGCATACACGTAACACAGACATACATGCAAGGTACTAGCATCATAAGGTAATTTCCCCCTCCTTTTGTAATACCTTCGTGGTGTAACAATAGCACACGGCGCGTATTCGAGTATAATATTCGTAAGTCCATGTTCGAGTTCCGGCGAGGGCTTTGCTGATTTTTCATGTCACCTGCTTCAAAAAAAAAAAAAAAAATCACTCTACAGTGGCGTTCGAACTAAAATGCGGTGGATGATGATTCTTCACCACCAGGATTTGACGTTTGGGTTCCCTAATCCCCAGTCGTCGTTTAAAAAGGGAATTGTATCAGATAATTTCTCCCTCCTTTCTACATGCCTTCGTGGTGTAACGGTAGCATACTCGGCGCGTATTCGAGAGGTCCAAGCTCTAGTCCCGGAGAGGGCATTCTCATTTTTTATGCCTCTCTCTTCAAAAAAAAAAAACTCTACAGCATGAGTAACATTGCTCCAAAAACTGTATTTAACAGTACCAATACAAATCAAATTAACTACTTTTCGTTTTAGTTTTAGTGTGATTTTATTTGGGATACCCTGGGTATATTTGAGTGATTAAAAGGAGTTGATAATAAAGAAATGTAATTTACCGGCGTTAGTAAAAGATGAGCGCCATGATTCAATTTTTATTTAACGGAAGCTTAAAGATAGTTTACAAACAAGAACTGCTGTTTAAAAAGAAATTAGTCAAAAATAATTGCAACAGATATTTGGAGTCTGTTTCGAGAAGAGATGTTAAGAGTCATTTTGGAAGAGAAACTACCATTGTTTTCGTTTTCAAAGAACAGTTTTGGATTAATGCCCGACGAAGAAATCTTACTGTTAGTAAGTGAAGAATTTTTCTTAACTCTTCTGACTTATTGGTTTGACTGGAAAATCTCAAAACCTGCAAGAAATATCTTTCATCTTGCATAATAGGAACAGAAATTAGATAATTTGCTTTCCTAAATTGTCTGTAAATAAGCAAAGCATGTGATTTTGTAATTTCTAAACAGCAAATAAATTTCGACCAACTTTTTTTCGATAATTCACTCTTGTTTTTCGACAGAGGGTAGCGGTATATAATTCCTACCTGTGTGCTATCATACAAGAACTGAATATCCGTTTTTTAACCTTTCCAAAGTGAGAGTAAATGAAATTTTAGAAAAGAAATTCTGAAAAACAGTTTATTTTCATTGCATGCATTATGGTAAACACCATATTAAATATTCTACTTGAATTCTTCAGAATAAAAGGAATTTATAGTTAAATTGTATTTCCTTTAAAAAACAAAGCAAATAACTTTACAAACTTTCTCCCGAATAAATAATATTCTAACAAACAAATAATGTAGAATTGTAAATTTACTTAAGACAAAAAATAAATAAATAAATAAATATTTAAATATTTTTGCACATGAAAATTTCTATGCCAATAACATATATCCGGCTTTAAAAAAGCATAATCGTAAACAATGGGCTTTACAAGGATTTTATTTCTTCTAAATTATATTTCAGGACTTAAATCCCTTTTCCATTAAAATTAAATTAAATTGTTTTTACTTCTTTAAATAAAAGATCCTTTTTTGGGATAGATTCTATAAAAATTAACTTTTTCCCCAATCTATTAAATAAATCTTTCCCACTGAATTTTCCAAAAAAATTTCAAAATTAACCAAATATTTTCTATTACTTTATATCCACAGAGAAAAGGAAAAATAATTATTGAACGTGTTTTACAAATCGAAATCGAATCTCCCTTTGAATTTAAATGCATTTTTAAATATTCTTTAGATTTCTTTCTAAGATAGTTTTATTAGTGAAAAATTTATTGATTAGTGAAAATTTTAATTAGTGAAAAAAATAAATTATGTTATAGAAATTACTAACTTTTTATTTAAAATTCTTTACTTCGCTAAATAAGTTTTAAAACACGTCCACTTTTATTTTTCAAACAGAAAATAATGGAAGAAAAATGGAATGTTTCTCTTCAGTCACACGTCAGCTTGACTTCAAGTAGCGCAGGAGGTTCATTTCAAGGCTTTGATGTGAAAAACGAATCGTTAAAAAGAAGTTGTAATTTCTAGGTTGCTGAACTTCAGTTCTTCGGCACTTGTTTCTAATAGCAGACCCTTAGTCTCCAAATTTTCCATCTCCACATGACAACTATGCATTTTGCTTCCGCTCTTTGGCATCTGAGTTGAGCTGCAATGCTGCCTGCCTAAATTTAGATTTTTTTTAGCGTGGTTGTTGGCTTCATTCTTATGCATGGGTTCAGCTGTTGACTTCGTTGTTTCTTCATTTTAATTCTTCATTCTTCTAGAATTTTGAAACGCTGTGCCGGTGCTTCTTTCGACTTCCAGTTATGCTAGTTTTCAAATTATGCGTTCCTTTAACCAATAGCTTTCTACAAATGAGGAATAAAACCAAGATGTGATACCTATTACTCAATATTTAAAAAGACATATTGGTAAGAGCTCAGAATGTGGTAGATGGCCGCAGGGGTTCCTGGGTCGAAGCCCTGAAGCTTAGAATACGCTGTACAGACAAAACCGCAAAGGCAGAGTTTAGTGACGTCATAATTAGGTTCCAATAAGCTTGTGACGTCACATGTAATGACATCACAGTCGCATATTATACTACGTAACTTACGATTTTCTTCTTAAAATAACAATGATCAATTGTTTATTACTTTAAATTAACATATAACTCTTTATTTGAAATTTATATTTCTAACAATTAAACTGTGATTTTTCTGAAAATAAGCATAATAAAACGCTGATTTTAAATTAAGATCATAGAATTTTCCGTTCTACCATTTACTAAAATATACATACAATAATGTCGCAAAAAAGAATTTATAAAAATTGCAATAAATAATTTATAAATAATGTCGCAGTCTCACATACTTGTATTTCATACAACTTGAATATTTTCAAAGATTTTTAAGCTTTCACATTAATCAAAGTAGGAAAAAACGGCAGTACCAAACCTATATAGTTAGATTTCGTTAATTGCCGAAAATTAACTTTTTTCCTAATTCGACATTGCCAAAACATGAATATTTTCGCCTAAATTTATTCTTATTTCTTACATTTTTACACTGTTTAAGTTCCTTTTATGTTTATTTAGTTTTTACATTGTTTTACCATGAGAAGCAGCGAATGTTTCGGGGAATGGTCTTCTTATGAAAGAATATTTAAATCTTTACTTGAATATTTAGTTAAGTTTTGCTCTTGACTTATACTTTGAATCAATTTGGCCAACTTCTAAATAGTTAATTGAATATCCTCTTAAGATTTGTTCTTAACTATTACTTCGAATCAGTTTTGGCTCAATTTATTTCTTGCTTGTATTTTGCTATTGACTCTTGCACATAAAGACGACGAAACAGATTCTATTCTATTCTTTTTCTGTTATTGATAATTGATCGGAAATTGGTTTATTCCCTTTGAAACGTCGATTAATTTCCGTTTGATAGCATTAATTGTTTCATTTTTAGTTCCTTGTATGAAGTACAGGAAGTATTCCTTCACATGTTCCTTCTGTGCTATTTTCAAATACACTCTTAGCCAAAAAAAAAAAAAAAAAAAAAAAAAAAAGACGCACCGAGAAGATATAAAGCAAATTGGACGCGAATTGATATGCATACAGGTTTCGACGGAAAATGCAAAATTTAGCATTTTGGCTGCCTATGAACGAACGGTTGTCTCTACAGCGTATCTGATCTGCGCAACTGGCAGGATATTTAAGAGGAGAAATTACGGTTCCAGGTCATAAATTCTTCACGAATTTCATTCCGTGTACTCTGGTAGACAGTAACTATGCCTCGCATACAGGTGGGCGAACGATATGCGCAGATGTCAGAATTTGAGAGAGGTGGTGTAGTTGGGCTTAAAGAAGCTGGTTGGTCTTATAGGCGAATAGTTCGACATTTGAGCAGAAGTGATGCCACTATTAGACGATGTTCGCAGGAATGGGTGGACCATGGCCGTACATAGCGTCAAGAAGGAAGCGGAAGGCCTAGAGAAACGACAGAACGTGAAGACCAATCAATCGTCAGAGCGCTACTCATAGCCCCAGATGCATCATTATCATCGATTGTACTTGCAACTAGTGCTTCAGTGACCGCAAGCACCGTTTATAGACGGCTCACAGAAAGGGGGCTGAGGTCACGGCGCCACTTGCGCCGATTATCATTGATCTCTGTACAACGTCAAGCCCGTTTGCAATGGTGTCGGGCTCATTCGCACTGGAATGCCACTGACTGGAGTACAATAGTCTGCAGTGATGAGTCCTGCTTTGAACCCAGCCACGATGACCAGCGAAGGCGAGTCTGCAGACGCCCCGGACAGCGGTGTGATACCAACCTGATTGTCTTCCGGCAGACAGGCCGACAACCAGGTGTGATGGTCTGGGGTGCTATTTCATTTCATAGTAGGACCCCTTTGTTTGTCATCCGTCGCAACCTTACAGCACAGCGGTACGTGGACGAAATTCTAAGGCCCGTTGTGTTGTCCTTCATGTCACGCCACCCTGGGCTTACAGCAAGATAATGCCCGCGACCCATACTCACATATTTCTACTGCTTGCCTTAGTACTTGCCGAACATTACCTTGGCCAGCAAGGTCGCCGGATCTCTCTCCTATTGAGCACGTTTGAAGCATTGTGGGCAGGGCTCTCCAACCAGCTCGGGATGTTGACGATCTAACGCGCCAGTTAGACAGAATTTGGCACGATATCCCTCAGCAGGACATCCGTAACCTCTCAATCGATGCCAAGCCGAATAACTGCTTGAATAAGGGCCAGAAGTGGTCAAACGCGTTACTGACTTTTTCACTTTGTGAAGCTCTATCACTTCAATAAATCATCCAATTTTTTTCAAACTGTAATCATTTGTTTTTTTGTACATGTACATCATTTCTACTGATTTTCGTCCCATTCGAATAACCTTCTTGGTGCGTCGTATTTTTTTTTTTTTTTTTTTTTTGTCTAAGAGTGTATTTACTTTTAATTTTAAAAGCATTTTACTTGCTTTAAACAATACTAATGAATTTTTTACTACATTAACATTAAAGTTCACTTATTATATATATAGTATATAAATATAACACATGCAATAACCGTATCTCATTCATATAAAGCTATCCTTGCAACAATGGCGCAAAAGAATTATTTAATTGTATTTAACTTAACGTTAGTTTCTTATGAAACAATATACATATATATATATATATATATATACACGTTTGGTATTGCCCATTGCAATAAAAAAGAAAGGTGCATATCTAGATGTTATAGCAGTCCCATATAGAAAATTTAAACGTTCTACGGATAATCGGTTTTGAGCCATGCGGGATACATTCATGCATACGTACAGACGTCACGAAAAAAATCCATTTTGAATCCATTTTGCAATCCATTTCCGAAAAATTAGTTCTTACTCTGTCCGTACGTGCAAAGGTCAAAAAGTCACCTAAATGGATTCGAGAACGGTCGAAATACATGTTTCCGTTGAAATATGATACCCGAAATCTTTCGCGATTTCAATAATACCTGATGTAAAAATAGGATATTTGTCTTAATTGTGTGCTTAGTGAAATCTGTACCACGCTGCTGCCGTCTATCCTGCGTTGTCTGCAGTAATAACGAAGGAGCAATGAAAGGTGTGTAAGGTTTTAGTTAAACTAACCAAGTTTTATTTTAATTTAAATCTGTCTATCTCCTCTCTGCTTCAACTTCCCGTCAGAAGAAGCGCGCGGTTTCAGCTTATGCTAATTTTGAAGTACAGCCAAGTACTATTTAAGCCAGAGGTAGAAACCTCTTAGTGTGGGAGAGCTTTAGTCTCAGATCACGGCCACTCGGCTCAACGTTCGTCTGACCAGCTAGCAGCTTAAATTTATAAGCCATAGTGCTTACTACGTGATTGCATTGTAAAACAATTTGAAGTGCGTTAGTATTAGTATATCTTGCTACGCACCCTTTTAGGTAGAGGCCAACTTCCGCGATTAGCTCTGCGAAGCAAAGTTTAATTTAAGTTCTATTTTACGTTTAGTTTTAAATTATTTGATTGTTAAGTTCGACCCAAGTGCGGTCTTTTACTTTCTGTATCTCTCTCGAGTTGGGAAGTTTGTAACTAATAGTGATTCAATAAAAGAGGATTTCAAATCCCTTCACGTGCAGTTACTATCCAGCCCAGCAGTTACATCAGAACAAAGCTTACATTTCATCAGCTCACTGTTCCAGTTCAGGACTGAAAACTTAAGAAGAAACACCCTGGTAAATATTTCACAATGTTTCCAAAAATGATGCACAGAACCCTCAGTCCTGATAGGTGTTTTGCTTGATACAGCTAAGTAATTAGTTGCATCCAATCCGATCTAGATGTTGTCTACTTATTCGACAAGGGGTACGGTCTCTGATCCATGCACCTTGGTGCTACACCGTTTGCTCTCCAGTGGCGCCTTATATTGTAAATTTGAGATTTAGATATTTAAAAAAAATAATCGCAATCTTAACAGCAGAGCAATCTGCCTGCATTTATAAATATTATACTGAAAGAACTCATTTAATGAATAATTGTATTTAAGGCGGAGATGTTTTGAAAGTTTTAGACACAGAGCTTTGACAGCGAAGCTCGCGAGTTGCACTTTCTCTTGCCCAACTCTGCTATGCTAGTATTCCGACAATAGCCGTTTTGCTAGCCGAAGTTACTAGATCAATCAATTGAATTTGAACCTATGCCCAGTTAAGCTATTTATATTCTAGTCTCCAGCTACGAATCCATTTAAATTTTTAATTCAGCTTTCTGTAGTCTATTGCACGCAAGTGACGAATTTTAATCTGTAAGCACAATTGTGCAATTATTAAGCTTTAAACAAATTAGAGTTAACAGGACAGAATCCTACAACGTTATCATTTTACGTATTGTAAAGCCCACCAACGGTGACTAATAAAGCTCTTGCATTTTACATTTGAGATGTATTTTGTGATGATAATTAAATAGTAGCAAGATGTTTAATTAATTTCTATTTCAAATTTAATTATTACGTAATTCCTTAACAAACTGAATAAAGAGCAAGAAGTGTATTTCTTAATAATATTTATTTTATTTCTAGTAATGTATCTTGCTGATTTAACTTAAGACAAATGCTACGTTATTGTCATTGCTAAAAGATATTCTTAATGATATGTATTAAATATCTGGTACGGAATCTTTGGTGCATTTTTCTGTGCTACTCTAAATCACGGATATTAAATCAACGGATACGGGGAACAACTTCTTATGTGAGCACATTAAAATAAATGGGTTCGTATGTACATAGATTTTTATTAAAGTGATCATTGCACCCACAAATAAATAAAAATTACTTTTTCCGACATTAAAAACTATTTGACATTTTTTCCGTGTGATAAAATACACTTTTAAACATCACAGATATGATTAAAAAACTTTATTCTGCCACATACGAATTTTCTCTCCATGCTTCAGATAGCAAATTGCCATCTGAAGGATAAAGCATAAGATGCTTTAAGCGCAGAATTTTTTTCCCAGGTCTTAACACTAGTTTTTTTCATTGGCTTGAATAGTGTTACTTATTTTAATGAGAGATTTACTATTAGCATTTAAAAGCTGAATACGATGAAAACAGCGTACACACAGCATACGTGTAGAAACTTTTATATATAAGCCTTGTATGAAAAAGCCTTATATTTATATCTCTGTTGATTAGAGCACTGCAGTTATAGTTAATTTTTTGTTATACTTCAACCGAATCTGGAATAGCACATCACACGTGGCAAAAATTCTGAAGACAAAGATAGAAGTTGACTATTTGAAAAGTCAGGGAAAATAGAGTTTGTTTCAGGAAGATTTAGTGAAAGTTCTTTTGTGGGTTGCCTTTCTGTGGAATATTGCCATTTTGGACGCAAACCAGAGAAGGCGTCAAAGAACTATCAGTTTGCTCAAGCTTCTTTCCTTCGATATTTTGAACCGTGTCGTTTGGTGATCCAAAAAGCAAGTATTCTCTTTCAAATGTGGCGAATTATTTTATTTAAAAACTAATCGGCTAGTTACAACTGTAATTCACCTTGTCATAAATGAAAGAAATTCGAGCCTTAAATTAACTGATTTTTCAAAATTCTCTCTCATCTTAAAATCAAATATGCTTTTTATGTACTTAGTTTTATATTTTATGTGAAATGAAAACTAATAAAGTTTGAGCATGAATTGCCGTTTACATATAATTTATGCTTAGTGAAATCAAACTTATGAAAGAGCTAAATTATTTATTTTCTAATGTCTAAAAATTACTTAAGTTTGTTTGTTTATTTATGTTTCAGGAAGATAACAAAGAGATTTGCTGTCTCTAGGACTTTAAGTAAATATTTCATTATTGGTATTCATTAAAATTATTTGGTTTCTCTCTTCATTCATTGCTCGGCTTTTTTCAGTTTGCAAATTTATAAATTTTATATATCCGCATTTTAACTGAAAAGAAACTTTAATTTTAATTTCCAGATGCTAAATTCCTTCAATATTGTTGAAGAAACTATCATTCCAATCATTTTTAGAAAGATTACAATATGTGTTTGTATTCATAAATAAGTATCGGATATTTCTCAAACAGAAGATTTTCAACTGTGTAAAACTATTATTTAAGTCTACAAACCTGAATTTGATTGAAAAAAAGTATTCACGTAGAATGATGAAATTGATTTTGAGTTATGGTCAAAATTCTCAGTTACATCCATTGTTGCCATTTGGCCCTGCACAAAAAAAGAAGAATGCATTTTTAAAGGATTGTAAGATTCAAAAATTCTCCAATTAGCACGTCCTAAAAGTTCCTCTTTTTACATTGAATAAAATCCGTACAAATAATAATTATTAATATTGTAATTGAATACTGCGTTGAGTACTTAATCATTTCAATAATAATACCTAACAGAAGGCGTCTAGGTGAATTAATTTTTCAGAAAGAAGAGACTTTTAAACATTTACGAGTCAGCGCTTTTTTTAAACTATAGAAGAATTTAACTAGCGTATTTGAAAACAAATATAGCATAAATTCGCTAAAATCCCTATCACACTTTAATCTTAGCTTATATAAATTTCAGTTCTAAAACGAGTAGCTCTGAAACGGACCATGCTTTATTCTTCTAATGGTAAAATACTTGTTTGAGGGAATTAAACAGAAAAATAAAATGCTTTCAAATTCCATTAGAAAACTATTACTATCACTTCATCAAAATCATAAATAAATCTAATAATGAAAATTTCAGATTCGAAATTTTGCCCAAAACTTATTTTATGCTGTTCTTCCCAATGAAGTCTTTAATATTTCGGTCTTAATATTATAATATTAGAAGAATTATTATAATATTATCCAATGTATGCCTGTATGTGTTTGTTCCTCAGATATAAAAACAACTAAAAAAACACACACAAAAACAACTTTAATTTATCATCTCCCTAATCTATCAACTACATGTTTAATGAATTTAACTCAAAAAAGGAATGTCTGGTTAATCTAAATAGCACATTCATCCTAAAATAATGGGTTACGTAGTGGTTTAAACTTATACATTTTATCCTTCACTTTTAATTAAAGCGTTTTTATATAATTTAAATAATTTTAATGCAAAAAAAATATATCGAAAAGTCATGAGCAGTTTAGCACCCTCTTCTTTTAATTTTTATCAAACATTTGATAGTCGCTTATAAAGTATTTAATTTTGGTTTAAAATGCGTAAATTAGTTGTATATTATTTATATAATGAATATTAAGATTATTAGAATTACAGGATACCGAGCCCGAAATATTAAAGTCGATAACAAAAATTATTTTCAGTTTCAAACCAGCAGATAATTTTTATCATCTAAAATCATAAAAACAACTTCAAATGTATAGTGAAGTTCATTTATTTTTTCTCTTTATCTTCAATATATCAGTGGTTATTATATTTTAAAATAAGTCTCCTGTCAATGGTAAATTATAATTCGTGTGTGTGTGTCGTCAACTAAGTACTTTTATTTTACTGCAACGGAAATAAAATCTGGTTAAAGTATTTTAAAATAAAATCCAAAATACATGCCAGTAATTTCTACCGGTAACTCTTCCAATAATATTAGTGGAAATCCCCCTTTTTTTTACCCCGCTCAACTTCCGGTAGCCGATGCGACCTTAAGCACTGAGTCAATTAGTATTTTCTTAAAGCAGCTTTTAATACAACAATAATTATTCAGTAAGTGACTAAAAAAGCTGAGAATGCGTTGCCATCCTTTAACATTCATAGTTTTCTTTGTGTCTGAAATTCATTCAGAAACTACTACAACTGAGTTTTGCTTAAAGTGTAGAAGAGCAAAACTGAAATTGACGCAATAGAAAAATCAAAAATACCTAGAACTTACCAAAGTAAAAAGGGATCCGCGTATGTGATTAAGTTCCAGCACATAATTTACTGAAAATGAACAAATGTTTTAAGCAAAATTCTTGGCTCGCTAGATTTTATTATAACAAAGAACAAGATTACTAAACATGTCGTCATTTCCCCGGTTAAGAGTTTTTAAGCTTATGTATATGAACTTTGATTTTTCTCTCATTCCTTTCTTTTCTGAAAAGGTTTCTTACCCGCTGGGTGTTTCTTCTGAAGAGAAACTTTATAAAGCATATATTCGAAAGAGAATAACAGCACTGCATCAATACTGTTTTTATTGAAGAGAAACTTTTGAAAATTTATATTCGAAAGTGAATAACAACACTGCATGAATGCTATTTTTTCAGAAGAGATACTTTAGAAAATATATATTCGAAAGTGAGTAGAAACACTGCATCAATATTGTTTTTTCTGAAGAGAGACTTTAGAAAATATATATTCGAAAGTGAATAACAGCACTGAATCAATTTTTAACGAAAATGACTTTAATAATTAAATTATGCATAAGCACACTACCTTGAAAGATTTGATCAATTACTGTGCTAACCACTTTTAAGGTTTCTTAATGTCAGTTATTTTATGTTTAGAATCTTTATTGTCACTTTTTTTTTACCATTTTAATACCAGTATGCAAATTAGTTTGCTTGTATTTAAAATGAGGTTTTTGGATTGTAAGTCAGAGCATGTTCTGTCCGTCGAAATCACGTCATTAGGCTGCTGGATATGATGAGATTTGTAGTTTTCGGCCTTGCACTATAAATTCCGATAGCTGAATAGCCGCGCCGGTAAAATTTTGATCCAACTTCGCGTGATCTGTGTAGCTTTTGCCACTAGCTTATTTAAATTAAATTCTATTGTTATTTTATGTTATCTCACCACAAGTTGTTGGCTGAGTTGTAAGCACCAGGCATGCCTTCTGTTCTTCTTAGTTTTAAATAAAAGCCTTTTTTACACCCTTACCGAATTTCAGTTGTTTTTTAGACTTAACGATAATTCTCTGCCAGACTATCTGAAATTTGTTTGCACTTTACGATTCCGAAGAAAATTGCTAAAAGTTATACACTAATAGAGACTTTAATATGACCTCTACTCAAAATAGATTCATATATATTTTACAAAGGAAGAAATTATCTTATTAAAGTATGGAAATACTTCGTGCTTTTCTGAAAAACAATTCAGTAATTTTGTTTTTCTAGTCTGCGAATTTGAATTTTGTTTTTCTAACTTGCTCTTCAAGTTAGAAGATAAAGAATTCTATAATTAACAAAAGCGGATTTGGTTTTCTGTTTTTTAACAAGAACAGTGGTTTCCAGTTGGGCACAGCGTTTGCTTTACGTGGCTTCACCAAATAATCTAGTGTTTTCAGTGAAATGACACTTAGTTTATTTGATTTGAGGGTCATAAACGTTTTGATGCGATTAAGGTACACGTAACGAATATTGTACAAGTAATTTACTGTTCCGCTTAACGGAAGATGAAATTTGGAAATTCAAAATTGATCGACTCTTCGTTTTAGTAAAAGATTAGTATCTCTACTAAGTGGTAAAGTTTAGCGAATTTAATGAAGGTGATCTTGTCTAGTTAGATTCCATGACTTAAAAAGATGCGCACTGAACAAATGGACCACTTTTCCAGCTAAATTGTTATTTATTGAGTGATATCGTGCTCAACATATGTACTTACATTATTTACGAATTTGATTTGATGACATTCTATACGTTTAGGAGGACGTTCTAGAGGTTTTATATATGCCATTTACATTTTCCAGCTGAGCTATTCTATTGCGTTGTTGCACCTGTTGGATGGGCCTATATTGTGGTTATGGTTTCACGCTAGAGTGTCATGAAGCTTGGGTACGAGTAAATTAGTAGAATAGATTATTATATCAATTCAACAGGAATATACAAGAAAAACTATATTATTGTGTCTATGTCGAACTAACAAACAGCAAAGCACAAAAACATAGTTGAAACTGAGCTTTTCAGTAAATATTCCGTAACAGTAATCACATTATGCAGACCAAAATGACTACAAAATGACCAATCTTAGGGAATTAATATTAAATCTTCGAAAAACATATGCGCTATATTTGAAGGAACTGTAACACACATATAATTTATATACTAACTAACTCTATAATTCATGTTAAAAATTTTATTCAGACGAATTCAGTTATATAAAGATCTATTTAAAATTTTCATTCTTAATGCTTTCTGAAATTTTAAACTACAAATTACACTCAATGGCTGATCTAATTTCCATCAAAAAACATTCTTAGATAGTGTTTAGTATACTTTTTTTCACCCGTTTTTCTTTTTCTGAAAAAGGTGTATTTAGTAGTAAACAACTGGCAGTATTTAGCCTTTTTTTATGTAAACGAACGTCATATTGACACAGAATTGTCAAATGTTAAAGTACAATAAAAATTAAGAATATTATAGAAGAAAAATGCCTATATATAGATTTAATTGTATGTCGCTCAGAGGGGGAAATGGTTGGGGACTTCGACAGCCGTACCCGAGGGCCCGGGCTCGAATCCCAGAGAAGGCATGGATGTAAATTGTCCGTCCGTTTATAGGAAGCAATGGTGGCCCACCTGTTAGATGCCTCCGTAATTAAATGACCACCGCTTCCAGCCTTAAATGTGGTTAACGCCTATAAACGGCTAGTGCCCGCCATTGGGGGAAAATAACTAATTATATTTTGAAAAGCCTTTTTTTATATTACACAAATTTCATTGAATTTAAATTAATTACTATGTAACAGTTCATCTGCAGGGTACCTCAGCTGTAAATTTTATTTGTATGATGATTAAAAAACAGTTAAAGGCTGTCATGTTGAAAACATGCTTACATAACTAATAGGAACAAGTTTAATAAATTGCTATAAAAATAGTAATGCAAATTTCAAGTTAATTTTCATATCATTCGAAAGAAAAGATCAAGTAGGAAATAATAAATCGAACTTCGTTTGACTCGGAATGCTCATTTACTTTATGATAATGTTGAGCATAGTTTCGCGAGATCTTCGATTTCTTAAATAAAAGCAACTTACAAGAAGCACTTCTATTTTTATTTTTATTTTCATATGATTGGTAGATATCAGTTAAATTTTCCATCTGCCACAAAATGAAATGTAATTCTTTGGAGAGAATGAAATTTTATATTCGAGCTGAAGAACTGCGGAAACTGTGTTTGTGCCAATCGTCGACAGTCGGCGTCTTGATAACAGTGGAGGAGTTTCCGCAGAAAAAAGACTCTGCAATTCGTATGGATATCAGGAATTACTTCCTCTATGTGCCTATTCTGGCACTGATTTGGTTGAATGGTGAGTTTGTGTGTCGTATCAGCTTAAATTCGTCAGCTAATTAAAAATTAACTATTCAATTATGCTGCATATTTATACTTCACTTAATATCACAAAATAGTTTTTCTTTTGAATATTTTATTATGCCAAATTTTCTAATTTATTAATTAACATTTTCAAGAATGATTTCTCTAACTAAATAAACAAGGTAATTTCTCTTTACGATTACAAATAATGGATACTATGAGTTAATAATAAATAATAGTAATTAGTAATAAACTGTTCTTTCAAAAAAAATTTAAGTATATATTTTTAATCTACGTAGTCTTATAACTTAGAAGAGTAATATTCAATATACATCGTGTTATTTAGTTCGACGATAAGAACATCAGTTTTAAAAATTAAATTTAAACTTTTCTATTTTAACTTAAAATATACAAAGTCTAAAGTAATCTCCAGCTTTGCATTTCTCTAAAAGAAAAAAAAAGTTTTTTAATTAATAAGTTACTGGAATGAATTCTCGGAGACACTGATAATTAAGTTCATTGAAATTTTATTGTTAATAAATTTACACATTCCGTAATAAAAAAAAATTCCACAGCCCCGTCGATTTTATTTAGGTACTTAAATATGTATAGAGATGGGTACGTACAGTGATTTCACAGCGTTCTTTCGTAAGGAAGTACGTATTGGCGTTATTCTGTAAACTCACACTAAAACGTTTAGTTGGTTCTTTGGTGAGGATTTGCTGTGTTTAAATTTATTTACAAGTTTCTTTTAAAATTTAGCTATCAGAAAAACTTATTTTACTCACATTAATTTTCTTTTCCTGTTCTTGAAGTCTTTATGAGATATATTATATTAGAAAAGTGCTCTTCCAGATATGCTAAAGAAAATATTATGTCGTGTAATACTAATATTCAAGCTATTGATTTATATTTCCGGAAAATCAATCTGTAAATGCTTTGCAGCGAAATTCAGTGTAAGTATGAAAAGCAATTTTGATTTTAAAGATTTTTCTTATTTTCCCAATATGAATGCACTTACTGTATCATAATAAACTACTAATTAAAATTTTCTTTAGCTTTTAGTCGGCTTTCCTTTTCCTTATTTAAATTTAGCCTACAGCTTATAAATGTAATATTTTGTATAAGGTGTTTTTTCCCTCCTTTCCACGAGCCTAGTGATGTAACTGGAAGCAAGTCCCACTCAAAATCGGGAGGTCTGGAGGTCGAATCCCGGGAAGAGGATTTCTTCAGTTTTCTGCATCTAAAAAGCTAATGACTCTAAAAGTGTGAACTAAAAAAGGTCGTGTAACAATATTCGTCACCACCAGAATTTGGCTATTACGTCCCTTGATCCTCAATCACCCATTAAAAGGGGAAATGTGTAATGTATTTTCTCCCTTCTTTCTGCGTGCCTTCGTGGTGTAATGGAAGCACATTCGACTCTTGTCCGGAGTTCGAGTGTTGGCGACAGCACTGTAATTTTTTTCAGTTTCTTGCATCGAAAAGCTTAATTGCTCTACAATTTTATGAATACATTCTGCGGTTTAAAAGTTAATGTAGCGCATACTTCTGATTATTTAAAATTTTAAATTAATATTTGGCGGTCAATTAATTTAATTCTAACTAAAGCGATAAGATAGATCTTATTTCCTTGAATTAGAAATAGATTCTAGTCTAGAGATGAATGGTTATGACTCCGAACTATCAAAGCCTTTGGTAATTTCTCAATTCCTTTGTACGTCATATGATCACTTTCTTTTATAATTACAAATTAATAAGCAAAGTTAATTAGAAATATGTTATGAAAAAGCAAATAATGCACAAATTTCAAATATTTATCGAATTCGTAGTAACTGAAAGAATTCAATAAGTATATAAATAATGCGTCATTAAATTAAATGAATAAATAACTGTTGATTGCTCAAGTACCTTCCTTTTTTTCGAAAATTCTAATTTAATTTAAAATTATTCTGAAGTGATAGTACCGTGTAATATTTTCTACAGCACAGTCAATGCGCATTAGTAGAGATATTGAGAAAGGCAGGTTGGATTTTGAAACCCTTTACCAAAATTTCGTTGGCCTTCCAAGAAATTTTTATATTACTCATTTCTACATCTTGACTGATAACGGAAAAAGTAAAATAAATTTTCTCATTATTTTGCTCAGTCATCATTCCCAAACTACTCAGTCTTTCAAATTTTATAAACTACATTTATCGCATTTCTTAAATGCATTAAGTCAGCGGTTCTCAACCTTTTGACTAACGCGTACCATCTAAACAGAATGGTACGCGTTAGTCAAAAGTGGTGGTGGTACAGAAAAATTAAAAACCTTCTGTACCACCACTACAAAATACTACCACCACCACCACTCTTGAATAAAGCTCAGATCGCATAAATTTACAAGTGCTAGAGAAAAACCTCAATCAGGATGTTCGGGTTTAAATTTTTGAATTTAATTGTTAAAAATACTTTGCTTCTTTGCGTACCAACTATTTTGCTCTTGCTTACCACCGGTTGAGAACCCCTGCATTAAGTTATAAATGTTATGGTTTTCTAGGGAGAATAACAAATCATGCAAACGCATTAATTTACTGTCATTATTTACAGTATGTTTCCTTCTTAATTTAAAATTTTCACAACCTTGGCAACAAAAGTTCTTATATTTCAATTAAAATAGAATGAATGGAACTTTTTTGGATGCCATAAACCAAGTTCATAAATTTCCCGTGAAGATGGTTTTGAAAGTCTCGAAAACGGCGTCATTTTGATGGTTGCTATATCAAAGAAGCATGATGAATAAGTTATTCTTTCGTATTCAAATCATCTAATTTTGCAGCATTTATGTGCCGTGAGAGTTCTTCATACATTATCATAGTATTATTGGCTGTTGCAGCTTCTTTCATTAATAATTTGCATTAATCGTAAATTTTTATAAAGCATTTCTTTACTGTTTGTTGATCTTGAGCAAGCAATTCATTACAGATAATTCTTTCAGTGTCTCAGTAAACGCATAGGATTACAGACTTTGAATAGAAGTCTTCTTTCCAAGGTTGCTGATTGTATCTCATCCTACTGTTTATCACAGTTTTGTAATTTTATGAAAGATTTGTTCTTCAGTATTCGGATGGTTAAGACCTTTGAATGCTGGTAGTTTGACCCGATTATGAAATATGGTAACGGGTTGGCGTTAAGCGTGTTTTTCCGGGTTTTCCTCGTCTGCAACAGGCATTCAAACTAATATTCCTTAGAATGTCGGCTCGTTAGCCGCCGAGTGAAGTCACTGAACACTGGTAGTTTGATACTAAATTTAAATCCTGGCAAACGGGCTAGTTGCGTGGACGTTTTCGTGATACGAGCTCATTTCTTTTAGAAAGTCCTTCAAGAAAGTATCCTTCCTCTTAGGCAAATAGCCCTTGTGTGCCTTGTCGTGGTTAAACAAAGCAAATCTCTAGGAAATCGACCACGAATTAACCTTTTATGTTTGATTAATAGCCGTTGTGTGGTTTGCCTTTATTGGTAACCTAATCTAACTTTATAAAAAATTCATATTTCGTCCCTGCCGATAATTTGATTCTAAAATGGCCTTTTTCTAATTTAGCGCAAATTTCCTTCCGTGGTTTGAAATTCATATCCAGCAAATCGTGCACATCCCATGAGCCCTATTAAGAAACTTGTTTTGCAGCTTTCAGTTGGAATTGAAATAATTAAAAACAGTAATGATGGAAGAATTGAGGAACATTGATGTAGATATTACAAAAAAAATGTTTATCTCTATGCCCAGAGGTTTGAAAGTTATCATAAATATTGCAGGATTATACAACAACCTAAACAACTTTCTTTCAATTTCAACTGTGGACTACTTTCAACGGATTTCACCTGCTTTATTTAGATCTCTGTATCTGAGTTATAGATTTTGCTCTATGAATGCATCTAAGGGAAACCACAAAACTACATTACTTACGAAATGACCCAATTATACCGGTAAAATTTCTGTAAAAATTATAATTTTGTGCGTATGTAGATTTTACTCAAATGTAATTAATTGAAAGGTATTTAAAACGAAATATGCATTCCAAAAATTTTAAGAACTAATGTTTCTGTGCTTAAATTAGTTCTGTATCGAATAATTAATGAAAAACAAATTACCTAAAGTGAGAAATTACAGTAAAATCTTTTGTATAATTTCTAGAACTAATTATTTATTTGTAATATAACATAATATCTGCTATGTTTACTAACATTATATAAATAATGTGAGGTTTTATATTTTAAGTCTTTTTATGAATAGTGTGAGGTTTGTCTTTTTAAGTGTTATGTGACATTTCTTCTCAGATATTTCTAATTTCTATAAGTACTTTAAACTGTTTTGCAGTATTACTTTATGATGCATCCTGTGGTAGTCCCGAGATTATGGATCAAATAAAAGCCGTAAAGGATAAAATCTTGAAAAACTATGACAGAACAGTTAGGCCTACTTTCAACGGATCAAATACTACAGAAGTGGAATCAAGATTTATACCTCGGCAGATCCTGAAATTAGTAAGCTCCTTTAACGATTTTTTTAATGCTGAATAATTATTAAGCAAGTATAAGTGCTTAAAAATATTTCATATTTGTTTATTTTGAAGAACAGCTTTGATTTTTTATTTTAACATCAGAATTCTTTAACTGTCAATAGCTGTATGGGTAATTTGCGCTTTTATTTGAAAAAAATGGTAAATTTACTTGTAAGAAAGGGTTTTTTTTAAACGATTTATTTTATCCAGGCTGCAATTCAATCTGTTCACCTGCCGTTGCATGTTTTGATCGGTCAGTGAGATACTCATTGGAATTAAAATTATAAAACATAAAAATAATTTTGTAACTGTCAACTTTTAGAATAGTTAAATATTGGAAGGTTCGTTCAAAACATTTTCATGTAGAATTTTAATCTTTCTGTAAATATTAAAATAAATTCTACTCATGCTCTGTCCACCATACGCAACAACTTTTCGTGAAGCATATTTATTCTTGTGCTTCTGCAACATCTTGTGATAAAAGGATTTACGGCTCCCATGATTTCCTTACCAGAATTGGAAACCCCCAGAAAAGAATATTATTCAACTTATTTTATGTCTAAAATCAACGGAGACGATTTAGCTTCCAACACGTAAAAGTAAGAATTAGCATTCGGTCTTCATTGTGTTGAGTTAATAAATTGTATGCGAATTGTGCACGGCGAAAAAAGAAAAAAGAAAGAAAGAAAAAGGGGACAGCTCTATATCTCCCGTTCTACTGGGCCGATTGACGAAATTCAAATTGCGTTTTTCATGCCTCGAAAGCGCGACTTAGGGTAAATATTACATTTATATATAGCATTGTTCTAACATAGGTATTTTGACACAAAATGGGTCTTTTTCTGAAATAATATACCAATATTTTTCCCTATTTCGATTCTACGACTCAAATTATGCCTATATATTAAATTTTGTAAAATTTGGTACGAAATTTATGGAGAAATTAAAAAAATTCGCGAATTTTTTTCAGTTTGAGCCAAGAATAATTCCCTTGGCGAGCTTCTGAACATGTGGAAACCTATTTTCCTGTCCCTTCCATTGCGCAGGAGCTGAAAAATGTAACATCGTTCCTATTTTCATATAATTTTAGCGAAGTGCGTAAACCACATTAGATGTTATTATCGCTTTGAACAAATATGCCAAATTTCAAATTGCGCCAACATATAAATTCCCGTATATCTTCGCAAATTTTGAATAAAAAGCTCTAATTTTTTGCAGGTATACTTAGAAATAC
The DNA here is from genome assembly GCA_000611955.2 of Stegodyphus mimosarum. Classification (NCBI taxonomy): domain Eukaryota; kingdom Metazoa; phylum Arthropoda; class Arachnida; order Araneae; family Eresidae; genus Stegodyphus; species Stegodyphus mimosarum. The sequence goes on from KK117374.1 coordinate 267,812, forward strand.
ATCTACTTTAAGTTGATGGTAAAAATTTTACAGGTTGTAATTCAATTTTTTTTTCAAAATTTATAACAATTTTTTAAAAATACTAATTTTTAAAATAAATCATAAAAAATGGGTGAATTTTATTTGGGGTGAACCTAAATTTCGAACTGGGAAAGATGGAATCAAGTAAGTGTAATGAAAAAAGAGATATTAATAAATACACACCAAATTGAATTAACTCTAAGGAGCAAAACTTTTGAGAGCTAATTTTTTAAAAACTGCTCTTGCGATTTTTACAAAACTTCTCAGTTTGGCATAATTTGAGTCGTAAAATCGAAATATGGGAAAAAATTGCCATGTCATTTCAGAAAAAGTCCGATTTTGTGTCAAAATACCTATATTAGAAAAATGCTATATATAAATCTAATACATATCTTAAGTCGCGCTTTCGAGACATGGAAAACGCAATTGAATATCGCAAATCATCGGCCAGTTGAACGGGAGATATAGAACTGTCCCCCTTTTTTTTAATCCAAACGGGCTTTGTCTCTGATGGACTACTGGTTTCGTTTTGCGATTTTGAGTCGAATCACTAAAAGCGTTGTATCACTTTTCAAACTGTTGCCACCAAGTACTGCATCTCTGTATTATATTTAAAGAAATTAAATAATGAAAAATCTGCATAAATGTATGTATATTTCTCCAAATGTGATAAAACAACGGTACCTAGAGCCATCCAATTTTGAATAGCGTTCGTTTCCACCCGAATATGCACATCTGAAGCCCAAATTTGGAATTTGTTTTATTATCTGTTTCATATTTTATGAAACTTAAACGAATTTTTGATGAACAAACTCAACGATTTAAAAGTCAGCAATCAGTCTACGGGAAAAAATATTGTGTATCGTAAATTGTAAAGATATGTTTATTTTAAATTATTTTCCAATACTCCTGTTGAACTGAATTTTATGTTTTAAGTGCGAAGAACATGATATTTAATAAATAAAAGTAACACACAAAACGTTTAAAAAAACGCGCCTTTGGACCTAATTTAAAATCTGAAAACTTTCAGATCTAATGATGTTAATTTCATTAACCAACTACATAAATCGTAATTTATTTTGTCACAGTTACTAATTATTCTGAGAGTCTAATTTTTCGTTTACCTGCATACGTGAAAGTTCACAATGGATTAGACTGAATTATTCAGATTAAGGAAAAATGTTGCTCTAACGTAGCATTGTTCTAACGTAGGTATTTTTACACAAAACTGTCCCGATATTATCTCTAATGATGCTAATTTCATTAACCAACTACATAAATCGTAATTTATTCTGTCACAGTTACTAATTATTCTGAGAGTCTAATTTTTCGTTTACCTGCATACGTGAAAGTTCGGAATGGATTAGAATGAATTATTCAGATTAAGGAAAAGTGTTGTTCTAACGCAGCATTGTTCTAACGTAGGTATTTTGACACAAAACTGGACTTTTTCTGAAATGGCATACCGATTTTTTCTCATATTTCGATTCTGCATCTCAAGTTAGTCAAAGTGTCAAGTTTTCTAAAAATCGCCCTAGTTTTTAAAAAAATTAGCTCTCAAACTTTTAGCTCCTCAATGTTAATGGAATTTCGTATATATTTACCAATAACTCTTTACTTCACTGTGCGAAGTAAAGGAAGTATTGTAATCACGAAAAATTTCGGGTGTCATATTTCAACGAAAATATTCATTTTGACCGCCATCGAATGCAATTTAACGATGTTTTTGCGTGACATCTGTACGTAAGGACAGAACAAAGGATTCTGTTTCGCCAAAAAAATTATAAAACTGTTGCCTCAGAACTTTGAAATTTTGTTTATAGGACTGCTATAACATGTAGGTGTGCACCTACTCTTTCTGATTGCAATTGGCCGCATCAAAAGTGTATAGATATATATATAAATATATATACCCACTCGGTTCAGTAAGTTCAGATTTTTATTCTTATACGTTGGTAAATGAATTGAATTATGTTGTTCTTATCTTCCGGTTAAGGTTTTTATGCCTTTAGCTAACTTGCATGAAATAGTTGTAGAATTAATAATAATTTAAAAATTGTTTTAATGCAGCTAAGCCTAATAATTTTTACCTTAGCAGCCATATTTGTTTACATTTGAAACTTAGCAGAATAGTGCATTTGTTGCCAGTCTAGAGAAACTAAGCTTCGAAAAAACAAAGATAGCGCATTAATTTATTATTGGGAATTAAATCATGCTTAATCCATTCTGAAATTTATTCGAGGAAATAAGTGTTTAAGATATGTATGAGAAATATATCTATAATAAAATTCGAGGAAATAAGTGTTTAAGATTTACTTCGTAATTTTTAATAAAAATATTTTGAGTTTTTATGCACTTTTGCCTTGTCGCGAAGTGAGAACTGAATTAATTGAATGAGAAATACTGAATAGTTTGTGAAAAACTGATCTTTTCTTTTTTGTTTGTTTAATTTCTTTTACACATTGCTTTAGATTTATTATACTATTTGAATAGAACATGTGGCAACAATTAGATAATTCTTCAGATGCTATAATTTCTGTGCATTCTGACTTATAAAATGAATGAGATGTAACGCTATTAAGTAAGCGCCAGAGTGTCGCTATGGTATACAAATAAAGTGGATTTTAAAGAGTGCATATATTCTGTTGTTGTTTATGCGCTGTCGACGAAGCAGATTTAATTCAATCTAATAGTTTAAATGAAATGCAAGAGAAAATCCGTATAATTTAATATTCCGTACAAGGAAGTCATGTGGTGTACACATCAGATTCTTTATTAAACTTACTCGATTCCTTCTTTCACAATTCGAAATTTAGGTTCAGTCCAAATAAAATTCGCAGATATTTTCTAATTTATTTTTTAAATTTTATTTATTTATTTATTTTTGTAATTTCTATAAATTTTTCGAAAACACTTTTGAATTATATTTTAAGTTTTACCATCACCTTAAAGTAGATGCATATCTAGGCATACATCCAAAACCTGACAGGTTTATATTCAAAATTTCCCAACATATACGTGATATTTTAATACTGGCAAATTTCGAAATTTGATATATTTGTTATAAGCGATAACAACGCCAAAAATGGTATTCTCACCTCGTTAAATTTATTTGAAAGAATGAGCAATGCGCCATTTTTTTCGTTCGTGCACAATGAAATAGAAAGGAAAATAAGCTACCATAAACTAAGAATTTACCTAAGTAAATTATACTTGGCGCAAACTGGAAACGTGCGCCAAGATAAATTTTTTAGTTTCTCGGTGCGTTTCTCACCAAATTTTACAAAATTTAATATTTAGGAACAATCTTAGTCGTAGAATCAAAATATGGGTAAAACAAGCGGTATGTCATTTTAAGAAAAGTCATTTTGAGTCAAAATATTTATGTTAAAACAATACTACATGTAAATCTAATATATATCCTAAGTCGCGAGTCTTTTGAAGCACGAAAACGCAAATTAAATTTCGGCAATCGGTCCAGTAGAACGGGAATAGCTATTCATAAAATCTGAAAAATTTCAGTATCATCCTAACTATATTTCTCTTTCGAGGATTATTTTAAAACATTCGATTCAGAAACTGCATATAGTCTTGAGAATTTTGAAATCTCTTATTTTAATAGAAAAACAGAATATTTTAAGAAGATACTGCTCTTCCTCTGAGATCGTGTAATAGTTCCGTTTTCAAAGAAATTGTTTCTATTCTGAACCCCTCTTTTTCTCATCACGTTTAAATAAAAACTAAATAAAGAAAATACTTTTATTATAATGATGCATCATAATCTGTCTAAAAAAGAATTCAGTTGTTTCATGATTACAAACGTAGTTAATATGTTCAGATAAAATAACGGATTTGTTCACAACGTTAGTTTGAAATTAAGTTTTTCTCTTTCTTTACAGGATGAAGAAACTGCCATTTTTTGGTTGGATTCCTATTACTACATGGTAATTTTTAAAAATTATTATTATCAATAAAACGCATGGATTTAATGTTCCCTTGATATAAATCTGTTACCTCCGTACAATGAATTAAAATTCACATTGACAGTAAAATTAAAATGGCAAAAGTGGGTATCATACTTTGTCATGAAATAGAGTGAAATGGTCAAAGTAGTAAAAATCATTTGTCAGGAAAACATAATAAGCTATAGAAGAAATGATATAAAGTTAAAATCGCTGTAATTTATTTACTAAATTAATCTTAACAGTTACTATATTTTGATTTCTTTAATCCTTAACTATTTGTTTGAGGTAAAAGAATGATAATTTATGTGACGATAAGCTACAGTGTCTCGCAAAAGTGTTCGCACACTTAAAGAATTTGCAGAAAAAGCGCTGTAAACCCAGAATTGAATTCGAATATAAAGACCATTTTTTTTTCATATCATCTCCATGTGATTTTTAATAAAGCTAAACTTTTTAATTTTTAATACTGATTTATTTTCTTTTTTTGAAATTGAAAATGTATGGAGGCATAGATAAAACACACCACAAAAGTGATCGGATACCGAAATATTTTCGTAAAATTTCATAAATAAAATTATCGTCTACTGCTTTTTTATTTTTGCATTCTGGTGATATTTAAAAAAATTGTTAGACTTTATTTTTTGCTGGCTTGCTTCGTTATATTTTATTTAATGTTTAAAAATGACTCGCAGTCATAAGGAAGCAACAAACTGCATTCAAAAATTCGTGATTTTTTATCATAAGGATGGAAATTCGATTCGGGGTATCGCTAAATTAGTAAATTTATCCCATCCTACGGTGCAGTATGGATGGTGCAGTAAAATGGTCTAAAGAAGAAAAATCCAAAATAAAGTAAGAAGAGGTTGTCCAGCAAAGAAGATTTGACGTGGCTCAACGTGATCAGAGATGCATAGTTAAAAAATCTGTGAAAAATCCACGTTGGAGTGTTGTAAAGATTTCTTTAGAATTTGCTAGAATTTTTCTACTTCACTTTCATTTAAAACTGTTCGACGACTGCTCAGATCATCTGGATTACACAGGCGCTCTGCTCAAAGAAAACGTTTTGGAAGTGAAAAAAAAATAGAAAGCTTAGGCTTTTCTTCTCTAACTTAATGGTAAATAAGCCCGAAGCGTATTAGAATGAAGATCATCCCGAAGCGTTTCAGATGAAAGCAAATTTAACATTTTTGGCCGCCCAAAATTCGAATACTGGAAACAACTTTATTTTTTTATCAGGGCAACGACTCTAAGCACACGACCCTCAACGTTCGTCTTTTGGGTTGTCTATGATTGTGCATAAGTTCTGAAAGCACCACCTCAGTAACCAGATTTAAAGCGAACAGAATACATTTGGAGGGAATTAGAGGTTAGAGTACGAAGACACAACATTAAAACAAAAGCCGAAGTAAAAACAGTAATGATGGAAGAATTGAGGAACATTGATGCAGATATTACAAACAAAAAATGATTAACTCTATGCCCAGACGTTTAAAAGTTGTCATAAATATTGCAGAATATACTACAAAATAGTAACAGACAGAAATACTAGAATATATACTGATATATGCAAATTCCTTTAAACCGTCCGAAGACTTGTGAGGTAATTTTTCTGTTACATTTTTATCATTGATTTTCCAAAAAAAGTTTCAATATGTCCATAAAATAATTAATGTAGTTTTGTTAAGAGAAATTTATACATATTATTAAAACATTTTCATTCTGAAATATTGAATTTTATTAATGAATAAAGCAATATTTCACTGAAACTCGTAAGCGTACGAACACTTTTGTGAGCCACTGTAAATCTTTTTTAATCTGGATTCTCTCGATAAGAAATAAACTTAAAATGTTAAATTTATACAAAAAGTTATTAAAACGTACCTTTTTACAATTTATTAAAAGCGAACTTAAAGATAAGTTTTTATCATAATGATAATGTGTTAGATATTATTATGAGAATTTCATTAGATATATCGTAACTTCATTTTGCTGTTATAAAGTCAAACATGGATTCAACTGATTGCCATAATTCTGTTGCATATTATCGTTAAATCAGGATTATCACTAAATTCAGTAATAACCTTAATTTAATTTTAAACATAATGTATATTATAAAATTCTAAACTTCTTATTTACGTTTTCTAATTTTTGTACATCTTTTATATCTCAGACAGAAAATAACAGGTTTACAGAATTTACAGGTTCGTTGATTAAGGACAAATGTATTAACAGTAAAAAGCAGAGAACAAACTCCTTTAAATATGTTTATTAACGATAGAACAGGAATAAAAGAAATTATAACAAGTTTCTTCTTTTGAAAACAAATTCTGATATTTATTTTTCATTCCGAACTATTTTACTGTTGCCACTTGAGAATGAAGAAAATCGCAACACAAAAAAAGAGACAGCAAACGATATCGCTGCACTTTAAAAATTTTTATTTTTTTTTTATTGTAGGATAAGTTTTTATTGGTTTTAGATGCTTCTGGGTGGATAAATGAAAACATTTGATAAATCAAGATTTATTTAATTTGCTTAGTTACGTTTGTGACATAATTCGTAAACTGGATTAATCAAAATGTCGATTATTCTTTGGACAGTATTTAAAGTATCAATCCAGCTGAATGTCCATCACTCATGCATGGTTTAAACTAATCACTCTTTAAAAACGTTTTTCTACGTATTTGTATATTGGAAGAGCATTTGTAGCTTGACATATTTTAAAAATCATATTTCCTGATGATTATTAAGATATAAATTAAGACACCTTTTAATAAACTACACTAATTCGTCTTTGCTACATTTAAAATTAGTTTTGTGTGCGAACACTTTTAGCTGAAAGCATATGCTAATAATAATCTACTTTTAATTATCTTTACTGTGTGCACAATTATGAATTTTGGTACCGAAACTTTTCATTCTGAGGTGTATTTTAATAATCTACATTTATTTGCCTTTACTGTACGAAAAATTATGATTTTTGCATGTGATTGTTTTTTAAGTAGAAGACGTAGTCTAATAAACATTTATTTTTACGACTTGCTAAATTATGAGTCTTGCATGTGAGCCTTTCTTGTTGCCAGAATACGTTATGAAAAATGTGTCAGTTTCCGATAATGAGAAATCCGCCATACGACTGCGATGAAATCCATTTCAAACTTCTCCGAACGCTGAATTTTAAGAAATGAGTGAAAGATTGAAAAGAGCCTTAACCATAAAAATTTGATGAAATGATCTGAAAAATCGATATCTGATACCCCAAAATTCATCCTGTACAATATGGCATTTTCTTTAATTAGAAATATACTACAATCTAGAAATACAAATAAGCAATTAGATGAAAAATTTTAACCGAATTTTGCTCAAATATGGCAAAACGACCAATTTGCGAACTCAGCCGATAGATGGCGATAGTTATCCTCTGAACTGATTTTATTTTTTTAGTTTTTAGAATATAGCTAGATGTGTAAGATGTGTCTTCTCAAGTGTGAATTGTCCATCGTTATAATGTGTCAATAAAGGGATCAAAATTTAAATTGGGTCTAGTGTAGAATTGGGCGCCCTTTCGATTGGCGAAACATTTTGTTCAGTTTTGGCGATGACATTTCTGGTTACCATGAGAGTTTTAACTTGGTTTTAGCTTCTTGATTTTTTTTAAGTGAAAATAAATTGACGTGCACATGGACAAAGTCAAAGCAGTGTGCAATGACTAGTTTGTGCAATAAAGTGAAAATAGGTCGATGTGTACATGGACACGGAGTTTGTGAAATTCTTTGACTTCTTATTTCGGTTTTGTGTAGCGGCCATCTTGAAATTGTGCCTTGCTGGCGCCCATATTGATGTCAAAAAAGAATCGCCAAAAAACAAGGGGCATCAATTGTAAACTTTTACGTTTAAATTATTTTTAATTATTCTCACTGGAGCACAGAAGATCAAGAACCAGGTAAGAGGTATTATATAGCTGTTTTGTTTTCCTGGTGCCAACTACCGGGAGCTGTAATAATTGAAAATGATCCAACCAAACGAATTAGAGAATTTAAAGAGTAAAAGAAAAACTATTCGGACTTCTTTAAATAAAACTGTGAATAAGACACATTAAAAGGGGACAATATTGATTATAACGAATTGTATGATTTAAAGTATCTGTTAGAAAAAAATGCTAATCAGATCTATCAGCTAGATTCTACCATAGAAAGCATTATAAGTTATTTGGAAATGTTTGAAGCTGATGTTCTGACAAGCCAGGAATACCGCGAAAAGATTATGAATTCCAAATCGAAACTAGAAAGGTACTTTAAGCGTAAACGTGAAAAGAAAGTAAAATTGGTGCACACAATGAATCCTCTAGAATAGAGTTCTCAACCGGTGGTACGCAAAGAAGCAAAGTATTTTTAACTATTAAATTCAAAAATTAAAACCCCAATATCCTGATTGAGTTTTCTGTAATAGTCGTGAATTTATGCGATCTGTGCTTTGTTCAAGGTCAATAGCCGCTTATAGAATTTAGCAAGAGGCGAACGATCTGTCTGCATGGCAGTTTTCGTGGTTCTTCCTTGTTGTAAGTTTCACAAATATTCTTTTAGTCATAGACATAACAAAATTTGCCATAAATGATGTTTTTAAAAGGCGTGATAGGCATGAATCCTGTATTTAAATAGGAAATAAAAATAAGGTCGTATAAAAAAGATTATAGTATCTCGTTAACTCTCTTAGAGTTTATGGATTTATTAGCATGTCAACATTTTATGTCGCCATTTCCGGGGTCATATTGCTGCATTTTCAATTAGAGAGCAATATAAGCAATATCTCATTCAATGAGAATTTAGTACGCCGGTTTACTGTCTCTAATACCAGGTATTATGTCTTATTGCCTTGCATTCCTTACTTTTCTTTGCGATTTGAGAATATCATAGTCTGTTTTTGAAGAACTCGTAATTTATTGTGCATTTAAATATTTGTGAAAAAAATCATAAAAACACATAGCTTTTCAGAATGGAAAAATGGCTAGGTTTGACTAAGCGGAAAAGTGACGTTTCACAGGTGATGAATCCAGGACCATCTACTAGCACTAAGAGTACTGAAAAGAAAAGAAAAATTGTTTCTACAAAATATAATGAAAGTTATTTATCATTTTGATTTACTTGGAATGGAGATGAAGTGGACCCCCAACCTCTATATGTTGTTCGCGGTGAACTATTATCCAATCAAAGTATGAAACCGTCTTTTCTTAAAAGACATCTTGAATCTAAGCATGCCAGTTTAAAACGATAAATCTGAAGAATATTTTAAGAAGGAATTATCGGAATTCAAAAATAGTAGACAAGTAATGAAAGGTTTTGTTACTTCAGGTGAAAAGGTTTTAGAAGCTAGTTACCTTGCAAGCCTAAGAATTGCTAAGACACGGCAGGCTCACACTATTGGAGAAAACCTTATATTACCAGCAGCTAAAGATATCATTTTAACATTATTCAGCGAAAAAGCGGATAATGAACTTAATAATATTCCGTTGTCAAATGATACAGTAAGTCGACAAATTCATGAAATTATATAAAAGAGACACTTATTCAAAAAATAAATCACAGTAAGTATTTCGCATTGCAATTAGATGAAAGTACTGATACAACGAACTTTGTTCTATTAAGCGTAAGTTAATTTACTTAATTTACTTCGAAGAAGATAAACGAATTGCCCATCGTGAAGCTTTAGTAGCCAAAACAGTTCCCTGAAAGCCTGAAAATCCTTTCGAATCAAGCTGTGGAAATTGTTCATTTTATTAAAAGACGAGCTTTAAATTCAAGAATATTTACGATTTTAGGCCAAGAGAAGGCAGTGAACATGAAACGCTTTTGTTACATTGCGAAGTAAGGTGGTTATCCAGGGGCAAAGTTTTAACTCGTCTTTTTGAACTTCGATCAGAAATTCACGTTTTCCTTTGTGATTCAAAATTTGAATTGCAAAAATGTTTATTTAGTGAATTATGGTTGGCGCTTTTAGCATATTTAGCTGATATTTTCGGAAAGTTAAATGAAATAAATTTAGGATTACAAGGACAAAATGTTAATTTGTTTACCTTTAGAGATAAAATAAAGGCAGTGAGAAAAAAACTCGAGCTAATAGTCAAAGAATTGGATAATAATAATTTAAGCTTTTGGCCACTTTTAGAAGGTTTTTATAACCGAAAGTAATTTGAAAATAGAAGAAGAATTAGCATCCGACAGTAAAAATCATTGTTTTTCATTGATAAATAATTTCAACATGTAATTTCCTGAGGATTATGAAAAAGAAAATTGTATTAGAAATCCATTTTTTCAAATATACCTGAAATTTTATCTCGTGAAGAAAAATAACAATTGCTAGAAATTTCCTGTGGTCGAACTGAAGATCTCAAAAATTACTCACGTGTTAACTTTTGGCTTAAACGAAAAAAAAAAAGAATTTAGAAGAATTTCAAATAAAGCTATTAAATTTTTATTGCCTTTTTTCACAACCTATATGAGTGAACAAGGATTTTCTTCCATGTTGTATTTCAGAAATAAATGCACAACAAAATTAAATGTGGATTCTAATTTAGACTGAAAACTAAGTGAAATAAGGCCAGACATAAAGAAATTAGTATCTCTTTAAACAGGCCCAAATTTCGCACTAATTTTGAATTAAAGTATTGTAACTTAAATTTTGATAATTAAAATGATAACCAGTTTTTAATCTGAAATATTTATGTGTGCATATTTAATTCAAATAACCAATTGGTTGTGCAAATGGCAAGATATTTTTTAGCCCAGAAGGGCTATTCATTTCAAAACGGCATTTTGCGTCGATTCACTTTTCAAACTGTTACCACCAAATATTATCGCCATGTTTTATATTGAAAGAAACTAAATAATGAAGAATCTGCATGAATGCATGAATGTTTCTCGCAATGTGAGAAAACAACTGCACCTAGAGCCATCAGATTTTAAATAACACAATCTTCAGACCGAACATGGCCACTTGGAAGACCGAATTTGGAATTTGTCTTATCCATTTAAAATATTGCAAAACTTTAATGAATTTTTGATTAACAAGCTCAACGACTTCAAAACGAGCCATGGCAGCACTGTATGAAAAAAAAAATTTTTTTAATCTCCAGCGCACGAGACTGTGTATCGGAAATTCTAAGTGTATGCTGTTTTACTGTTTTTAAATATTTTGGGATATTGCTGTTGAATTGAAATTTATGTGTTTTAAGTGCGAAGAACATGATATTTAATAAACAAAGGTAATGCAGCAAACGTTAAAAAACGCCCTTTTGGGCTTAATATAAAACTTGAAAGCAATTAGAATTTCTTTCTTCCTTTTTAGCGGTTACAGCCGGAAACCGGAAGAAAACGTCGCGGAGAAAACAACGCAAGGCGAAAACGTCGTGGTACAAAACATCGTGGAGAAAAGAAAGCGAAGAGAAAACATCGCTGTTCTAAAAACCTAATTTCTAGAAACTCTAATTTCAACTGTAAAAAAAAATAAAATCTGAAAGGTTTCAGTTTTTAAATTACGTCTAAAGGGGCGTTTTCTAAACATTTTGTATGTTACTTTTATTTATTGAATATCATGTTCTTCGCATTTAAACCATAAAATTCAGTTAAAGAACAATATCGCAAAATAATTTTAAGCTGAGCACATCATTAGAATTTCCTACACACAGTCTCACGCGCTGCAGATAAAAATGTGTTTTTCTGTACAACGTTGCCATTCCCGCTTTGAAATCCTTGAGTTTGTTCATAAAAAATTCGTTAAAGTTTTACAAAATATCAAATCGTTAATAAAACAAATTCCAAATTTCAAATTTGGGCTTCCAGATGCCCATATTCGCAACAGGATGACGGCATTCAAAATTCGATTGCTTTAGGTACCGTCGTTTTATCACAATGCGAGAAGCAAACATAAATTTATGCACATTCTTCATTATTTAATTTCTTTAAATATAATACAGGGCTGCAATATTTTGTGGGAATCATAGACCTGTTATATACTAGACCGAGCATCGCCATTCAAAACCGGGTGAAAAGCGGCACAGGAATGAGCTGCGGGAGTTTGGGCATGAAATGAAACTGAACCTAGACTTTGGCGTACTATCGCCATGGCTGGCGAATTTTTTCCGTTAAAAGTGAATAAAATGAAATTAAAAAAAAGGGAGAAATAGTGATGATTTCATCAAGAGGGTAGCGTCACTATAAGGCTGTTTCTATACTGCACAAATTAAATTTGCAAAATGCAGTCTACCCCCGACAGCCAGACAAATAGTCATACCTAGCTTAGCAGCACAAAGACAAAGAGAAAAAGTCAAAAACAGAATGAGACGAAGCAGTGTACAATAAATACAACATATCAGAAAAATGGTAATAGAATAAATAAAGTACAAATAAAATAAAAAAAAGAGTTTTTTCATTTAAAAATAAATAAATAAATAGAAAGTGATTTAGGCAAATATATAATACATACTAAAAATAGTGCAGGAAAAGTAAAATAATTAAAAAATTTAAAAAAATAAATAAAATTCATATATATATTTACTATAATGCAATAATAATGCATAAAGAAGGAGCAAAGATAATTTTAGAAATTATTTTGAGTGAAAAAGAGATTAAAATAAAACAGGAAGATTATAAGCCTAAAAATTGGCCAGGGGAAAAATAAATAAATATATAAAAAATAAAAAATCGAAGGTTTTTTAGTGCTTAGGACAGAATAAAAAATAAAAATAGATAACATAAGTAAAATGAGTGAAAACGGAAAATAATACAAAAAGGAAATTCAATGTTAATACGAAAAGGAAATTTAATGTTAATACGGTGTATTACAGAGAACTACATAGCAGGCAAATGAAAGTGAGAAAGATATTAAATTAAATGAAGTAAAAATGAATGTCAATATAGCCGATATAAGTTAAAAGGAAGAGAGAGAGGTAAATTAATAAATTATGAAACAAAAATGTGGTAAATTAAGACTTCCTTTTACTAGCAAAAATAAATATATTATGCACGTTGCACAATGTAGTCTCACTATTTTAAATAATTTTAGAAGGTAAAATTTAAATAATGTTCATTATTTTTAAAAGGAAACTTAAAATTATTAAAGTTTTGAAATTTAACTGCTATATAATGACTATTTTCCTAATACTTAACAAATTCTTAATATTAAAATAAATGCCAGAAACATGATATAAGAAAGAAAATACGTGATTGAAAGTAAACATATTTGTTATATTATTTGGATGCAAGAAAAGGGGATAAAATAAGGTCATTCATGTAAAAAAAAACATAATTTTATGCAGTTCTTACACAGTGTATTGTATCGACATTACCAAGTATTAAATACATACATTACTACTTCGTACATGTCCGCATAAGCAAACGCATACAAAGAATATATAACTAAACGCATTTGAAGCAAAGTCTGTTGGCGTACAAAAAATGTCGCCAAAGCAGAATACTAGACTAATTAAAATTATATCATATTACTAAAATTTTAACATTTTTTTCAGAACGCAGTTATTAAAAACATACATATATATTAAGATACTTTTATTTAAATGTTATTTCAAGTATGCATATATTATATAAAATTAGAAAATCTATTTTTATTAGAAAACGGCAAGTAGAGTGGCTAAAACACCTCTACATCTTATAAAAAATAGGTTTTAAAACTTTAGAAAAAGCTCATCTGTGAAATGTTACTCCTTCACCTTTCACGTATCTGGAATTACATCCATATGCGGAGCACGAAAGTACCATTTTTTAAGTCCGAAACAATGCGCGTACTCGCAAACACTTGCTTCTCACAAATTCTCTATAGGGCTGTAATGGTAAGGAAGATTCGCGGGAAATACGATTCGGGAAATGTTCCATATGTCACGTGGTTAGCATTCCTGTTCCCCTTCAGGGTTGCCGTTTCTCTCTCTAGTACATTACAGCTCTATGGTGGCAACAGTTTGAAAAGTGATACAGACTTTTAATGTTTCCGACGCAAAATCGCAAAACGAAAACAATAGTCCTTTAGGGACAAAGCCCCTTTGGACTAAAAAAATGTTTGTAACTGTATTTGATGTTTTATGTTTTCCTGTATTTTACAATTTGTAATGAAGATGTCTCGAGAATTTATATAATTTTGCCTTGTCGCGAAGTAAGAACTAAACTGATTAAATGAGAAATATATCTCTAATAAAATTCGAGAAAATAAGTTTAAATGAAATGCAACAAAGAATATGGATAATTTAAATAGACCGTACAAGGAAGCCATGTGGTTTACACATCAGATTTTTATTATCTGTATTAAGAAACGAATATTCATTAAAAAATTGGACTATCTGTGTAATTTAATCATGTGTGTAATTTTTGTCCATTTATAATTATGAATTATTAGTCTAGAATGGATGTAATATAAGATATTCTACAAATTTAATGAATTGTGAGTTTTATAAGCCCTTTATATTGTACCTACCATATCGAGAAACCTACGAAAGGTGCATCTTATAGGAATGAGACTTTCGCTTTCGTCAGAATGATGACATAAATTTCTTTAAAATTAGTTACTGGGCATTATATTTTGTAAGAGCTTCTTAATTTTCATATTTACGGATTTTGATTGCTACTTTTGTACATTTTTTCAGGGATGGCTTGACCCGAGGTTGCGATGGAATACTAGTGATTACGATGGTTTTTTGCAACTCCCACGGAGCTTATTGTGGGTCCCAGATATCACAATTTTCAATAGGTAAATATATCGCACGTGTGCGTAAAGCATGGTTATCAGCTGAAACAATCAGTCAAAAAATATGGCATTTATTTTTATAATGTGTAATAGAGAGTATATTTTATAGGTAAAAACATTTATAATACAACCTCCAATTTGTTTAATCTCAAACTGAATGAATATTTTCTTAAGACAACCTGTATTAAAAATTAATGTTAGCTTTTATCAAGAAGTCAGTTTTTTTTAGCATGAGAAATTCAATGAAAGTCGAAATTTTTTTAAACTTACTTTCTACATAAGCTGATGTAAGATGCTATCTCCAAACTATTGATGTTTAAAAAAATCTGAAATTTATTTTACAAATATGAGCTGTCGCCTTTTGTCTTTTTGTTCTTTTTTTTAAACATTTAACGTACTTCCTTTCTTAAGAACTCAAACAGCTTTATTGTTTATTTAACATTTCTGCTCCTTCGACATTTTAACGTATTAATAGTACAATACATTGCTAAATCGTAATTACTGTAGTAATGTAATTCTTTTTCGATATTTCTTACAGATGAAAATAATTTTTATCATTAATATATTGGACATTGTTAAGTATAATAATATATATGCCTAGGTAGAATTTGTGACTTCTCAAAAATAATTTGATGAAAATTTCTAAACCGATTATTTTTTTACTTACTTGTACAAAGTAAAGGAAGCGTGGTAATCGTGAAAATGTTTGGGTATTATATTTCAACACTGAAAATATACATTTGGACCGCTATGAAATGAAATTCAACGATGTTTTTGCGTGACATCTGTAATATAAGGGCAGAATAAAGGATTCTTTTCCCCAAAACTGATTGCAAAAATGTATTCAGAAGAGATTTTTTTCGTGATGTCTTTACGTACGTACGTACGCATGTATGTATGTATCTCGCATAACTCAAAAACGAGTAACCTCAGAACGTTGAAATTTTGTAGGTAGAACTGCTACGTAGTTATGCCAGTCTCTTTTTGGTTGCAATCGGCCTCACCAAAAGTGTATATATATATAT
>KK117374.1:283599-342879 GCA_000611955.2 Stegodyphus mimosarum
TTATACTACTTGTGGGTATATATATATATACCCACTCTATTACTCGACTCCGTGAGTTTTTTTTATGTTGTAAATTGTGCATTCTTTGCTTTAAAAATGATTGAATTATGTTGTTCTTATCTTCCGGTTAACGGTTTTATGGCTTTAGCTAATTTGTATGCAATAGTTGTAGAATTATCAACAATTTAAAAGTTGTTTAAGTGCGACTAAGCCTAATTTTTTTACCATAGCAGCCATATTTCTTTACATCTGAAGCTTAGTAGAATAGTGAATTAAGTCAGTTTCTGCATCTTCGATGTCTTTTTGCCGAGTGGGAACAAAAGTAAGTTCTCAGTTTTGTGCCCCAAAAAATCTGCCTTCTTGCCCGCTAGCCGAATTGTTGGTTTTTGCGTAGAAACTCTAATTTTATTTATAAAAACTATTTTTTAACTGTATTTGGTATTTTATAATCTTCCATATTTTTCAATTTTTAATAAAGATATTTTGAGGTTTTATGTATTTTTGCCTTTTCGTGAAGTGAGAACTGGATTAATTCAATGAAAAATACATCTCTAATGAAATTCAAGGAAATAAATTTAAGTGAAATGCGTATAATTTAATATTCCGTATAAAGAAAGTCATGTAATGTAGACATCAGGTTTTTTTTCCTTATAATGTGTTTAATTCTGGCTTTTCGAAGTTCGACTGAATCCGCGTGAGGGTAGTCAGTAAATACATTACAAATAGCTAAAGAAATATAACTGCATGAAATACTTAGCAAACAATTTTATTTTTTCGTTCTTATCTCATCGAGGTACGAGAGACGCAACACTTTGGACCGTAGCTGTGGATTGTACATACGAAACCTTTGTTGAGTGTCTGCGAATGTTTACAGACAGAATGAATTCTGGTGTACCACACATGTGAAAATCACTTGTAGATAAGTTGAGGCTCTACAGAAGTTTTTGAAGAAGTTGCTACCTTTATTCCATGGGAGACTAATTAGCCTTCCTTGCTACATGTAGCCTGGACACGTTTCTATCGAACCACAACTTTAAGCCGTAACATTATAATGCAGTATAATGCAAAACTAATATTCGGTCCTTATTCTGCGGTGGTAGAAATATTACTTCTATCTCCATGGCAGCGCAGAAAAATACGTCGCAGCCACCTGCTGTTCTACCGTACATTCTTCTAGCATAAAATCCACTTATTCCACTGCCCAGACACGCACTCAATGACTGGCAGCGTGGCTAAACCATACTTCATAACTGACATAATCATACTTTATAATTCTTTCATTATGAAGTATGATTGTGTTGCTATCTGATGACATCTTTTAACATTATTGTAGTGCGAAAGTCATTTTCGGTTCTTGTCAGCGGAAACGAAGCTTGAAGAAGAAGTTTCAAGAAGTTGATACGTCTTGAAATTGACAGTTTCTTATTATGGCACAACAGTTTGTAACCTACTTTCTGTCATAATAATCATCGTGGCAATTCTTTGCCAATTGCTTCTGTAACGGGTATTATCTATACAGACTCCTGTTTTGCATTTTTATTTAACTTTAAAATTGTGCACATCCTTCAGACATTAAAGATAAATTGGATAAAGATCTATGATATGATTGGTATAAAAGGAGAAGATGTATAGAGATTTAATAAATATTTTCATCCACTGGATATTATTTAAAAAATGTTATCCGAATAAACAATTAAAAACACAACTCCAAATCTTCAGAACATCCATTTTTTTTTTTTAAATTTTCAACAATAACCCTGTTAACTCAAAAATATTTTATATACCGCTTTGCGACTGCGCAGATAGTGTCACAGAGTATGCCAGGGTGTGTCGCAGCACAAATACAAAACTTTTAAATGCATCCCCCCTGTACTCTGTTAATAGTACATTAAATATTAACAAGAGATCAAATACAACACAAATTAATAAGTATAACACAAATATCATAATCCAAATAGTACTACATAAGCAGACACTGTACGTAATGACATTTGTTATGCCTAAGACGATATTAAAGGAGAAATATCAGGTTATTTGGAGTGGATAAATTAATTGGACTGGTCGTTTATATTGCCCCTTGTCAGTTCGAATAACGTATGAACGTATGTCTCCGTCACGACCAATAAAAAACCTCTTCGGCAATACCAAGTGGCCAGAGAAATTTTGATTTAGCGACCCCTTCGAGCAAAACTACATCTCCTCTTCTACGATCCTTCCCTGGTGACGGAATTACAAATTTATGTGCATTTCTAAATTACATAAAATAATTATCTTTTTATTTCATCCAGAGTTGAAGTAAAATTTTAGTCTGATATAATTTTTGACGAGTCAAAGTTTCCTTTGTAGAAGGTTGTCCCGAAAGTTTCAACAAAATGCATAGGATAGGTAACATTCTCTTGACCAGAAAAAAAAAATATACTGGAGAAAGAGGTAGATTTGTGTTCATCTAATTCATTGCTTACATCTAAGTAAGGGGTCTATGATTTAATACTAGTTCGACATCCACAAGAATGGTTCTTGTAATGAATCTATTTCTCGTCGATAGCTATAAATCACAGTAAAATAATACCACACATACATTAGAAACAACGCACTCTACATTCAATATATTTATTCCCCTAGCGACAGTCTGGCGCTAAGTTCCTTTCTTACAGCGTCGCGTCTGAATCGCAACTCGGAATGCACGAATATGTATATCATTTTAAGAAGCTACATGTTCTATTCAAACTGGAATAAATCTAAAAGGAAATAAAAAAAGTATAAAGAAACGGTTTCTCACAGACGACAGTTCAGCGCTGCTTCTAGTGCGCATGCGCTATTCGTCAACATTCTCCTCTGTCGGAGACAGGCTGACGCTAATATTTCTCAGCTAATACAAAACAGTCGTCATTTTCTCGAAGTTAAGACAAGCCTTTCCTTAAAGGGTCCGTTATGCTTCTCATGAGTCTTCCATAGAACCCACCCCACCATGGGGCATGAGGGACAATAAACTGCCATATTATTTCATGTAGAGCAACAAACGTTTTAAGTCCGAATCAGCCAACATTTGGGAAAATCCTTTCAGAATATTGTCTGTGGTCTTAAAATTCTTTAGCACTATCAGAAATGATAACCTTACGATTTTCCCTTCTTGCCAAAAAACGTGTTAAGGACAAACTAAAACTTTCTGTCGATATATCAGTAATTAATTCGATATAAAGTGCTCTAGTAATTCCACATGGGAATAAGGCTATGTGTGATCTTTGTTGAATGTCCTTTCCGGAACGAAGAAACACTCGATCAGTGAAATCAACTTCCGATGCAGTAAATGGGGGATTTTCAAATACTCAGTCCTTTGTCAATTGAGCTGTTATCTGTTTAGCAGGTTTTACAGAGTATCTTCTATAAATGAGACAGTTTTTTAAAACTTTCTTCACAACTTGTCTGCCTTTTGGAATCGAAAACCTGTTTCTAATTTTAGCAAGAGTCGCAGATACTCCACAACGGTAAATTTTGTCATGCTCTTTTAAAATTAATAACTTAGTAAATTTCGACTGCTTGGGTAATATAACTGAATGGATTTCATCAATGGCAAATCCGCTTTGTTCAAGCTTACCTCTTATGCGCAAAATACGTTACCATCTAAAAGTGTTGCTAGCTTATAAAGAGACGATTTCATAGGAATTTCCTTCCCTCATATAAGCCATTCTAATTCAGAAAAACTATACAAGTCTTTGTTCATATTTTATACAACGCAAATGAACGAGATAAGATATAATGATTCGATAAGAGAAGATAAGAAAACCTGGACGGGAGACAAGCTACTGGCGCTATCTGTTGATGAAACCAGAACTAAAACATAATTTCTTTAAAGGCCGAAGGCAAAGATGGATTGGAATTAGGGTCGTTAACAAGAACAGAAAGTTTTTTTTAATGTGAAATGCCTGTAGAAAATCCAGTTCAATGGAAGATGTTTATTGAATAATTTTGACAGCAGAAAAATTGAAAGTGTGATTTTCGGACCAACAATGTTAGGCAACAGAAGACTTCCGTGTTTCCTTTTTTCTAACATATGCCTCATGTTTCTTAAAGCGAAACTTGTATGAAAATTTGAAAATATAACGCCGTGAAAATTTGAAAATATAACGCTGATTTTTGTTATTTGACTTCTAAATTAATATTTGTTCGGCGTGTTATTGTATTTTAATTATAGAAGCCCCAAACAGGCTTATTTTTTGCCTTTTTTTCCACGTGGTTTTCGTCATTTTGAGATTGTATGTGTTTCGGCGCCGCAAACAGGCTTATTTCTTGCTTCCTTTTTTGCACATGGTGTAACCGCCATTTTGTGATTGCACGAGTTTCGGTAAGTACTTTTTTGCAATTTTTAAGTTCTATTTGTGTTTCACATATTTTAATATTGTGCTTTGCTTATCTGATTGCATGCATTTTAGTTGCAAATATTTTGTTTTCAGTGCGAAATTTTTCTGCTGTTTTTTGCGTGCTTTATTATTGGTTAATTAATTTAGTTTGATTTTCGGCATTGTTTATCACGCCTTCATCCATTAATCGTTTCACTAAATTACGCCCGAAACGACAGAAATTCCTAAATCATCTTGACTTTTTACTTAAGTCTAAATGCAAAAAATTGATCCCCAATTTCATTCAAATCAAATCTAATCAAAAACCTTCCAGTTGCGTTTCAAGAATTCTGCTA
Source organism: Stegodyphus mimosarum (assembly GCA_000611955.2). Classification (NCBI taxonomy): domain Eukaryota; kingdom Metazoa; phylum Arthropoda; class Arachnida; order Araneae; family Eresidae; genus Stegodyphus; species Stegodyphus mimosarum. The sequence goes on from KK117374.1 coordinate 288,293, forward strand.
AACTGCAAGCTAGCCTTACTTCGGTCCATCATAAGGGATACACGTCAACAGTTATCCAAAATTCACCATGAGCTCTATAAGCTTCATCTGGAACTCGATAATTCATATCCAAAATTCACTGCCCTTGAACAAAAGTCTTAGTCTAGAACGGAGTCATAAAAACATCCCTGCCTCGTATCCGTTAGCTAAATATTTAGTTTCTAGATTTTCAACTCTATTAGACAATAACATTTACACCATAAAAAATTCAATAGAGTTTGTAAAAAAGGTTAAAAACATTTCTCCTAGAAATTTACTCATGGTTTCTTTTAATGTAAAATCATTTTTCACCAATGTTCCAGTGGAGGGTGTCTAGAAACCAGACTTCGCGAATTTCATTTCTCTTGCATCGAAATTGATGAGCTAATTTCTCTCACTCAACTCTGTTTGAAACAAACGTATTTTGTTTTCCAAAATAAATATTACAAACAAACTGAGGGATTAGCCATGGGAAGCCCGCTCAGTCCCATCTTGGCTGATATCTGCATTCGTTATTATGAATCAAATTTGTTTGAAACTTTAAACTTCCCGGTAATATTCCGCTACGTAGATGATGCTTTTACTCTGTTTGAAGGCAATAAAAATGATTTAAATAAAGCTCTTTCAACAATAAATTCAATTGATCCTGCTATTCAGTTCACTTTTGAACTTGAGACTTGCAGTTCTCTTCCGTTTCTCGACATTCTGGTCACACGTAACACATCCAACTTTAGTACTACGGTTTACCGTAAACCTTCATCGGTTTCCCTTCCACCACACTTCAAATCATGTCATCCGGACTAAACAAAAGTCAGCTTCATTTTATTCCTGTGTTTTCCGTGCTCTTCAAGTTTGCTCCTCCAAACTATCCCTCAATGAAGAACTAAATTATTTAAAAGCAATAGCTATTGACAGTGGCTTTTCACCCGACGTTATTAATCAAACAGTTAAAAAATTCTCATCTCAACACACCAAAAGGCAGACTCTTGTTTTAGGAGATTATAAAAATTCTGTTGTGATTCCCTTCTTTTCATCAATTAGCTATAAATTTGCACGTATTTTACAGAAATTTAACTTTTGGGTCGTTTATTCTCCCATCAATAAAATTCCGAGTTCCATACTCAAGGACCCCATTCCGGATATGAATTCCTGGGGTATTTACCTTGCCAGTGTGGTTTAATTTACATTGGCCAGGATTCCTTGCCAGTGTGGGTTAATTTACATTGGCCAAACTAAGACAACCTTAAAATTTCGCGTTAAGGAACATGAGACATATGTTAGAAGGAAACACAGAAGTCTTCTGTTGCCCAATATTGTTGGTCCAAAATCACACTTTAAGTTTTTTCTGCTGCCAAAATTATTCAAAAAACATCTTCCATTGAACTGGATTTTCTACAGGCATTTCACATTCAAAAAAATCTTTCCAAACCCTAATTCCAATCCATCTTTGCCTTCAGCCTTTAAAGAAATTATGTTTTAGTTCTGGTTTCATCAACAGATGGCGCCAGTAGCTTGTCTTTCGTCCAGGCTTTCTTATCTTCTCTTATCTAATCATTATAGCTTATCTCATTCATTTGCGTTTTTGGAGCTGAGGAGGGTGGTTTGGTAAAAACCATCGAAACTAGTCCTGTGAAAATTTGGAAATATAACGCTGATTTTTGTTATTTGACTTCTAAATTAATATTTGTTCGGCGTGTTATTGTATCTTAATTATTTTCTTACTTGTTTAGCAAGCCTAGAAGATAACAAATATGCTAACAGTTACAAACGCGAGAGTTAGACAGATTTGAGAGGGACGACTCTATTCTCGGAAAATATAAAACTACTAATAACTCTATTGTCTCGAGTGACCGCTCTCAAATATACCACTGACCCGTATGCTGCCATAACCTCTGAAAAAGAATGAATATCAAATGAAACAAAAATCATATAGACTGAATTCAGAAAGATAATATCTAGGAACTGCGATTTTATTCAAATGTTCAACTTCGCTGCACCACAACTGCCTCTTGTAGTCCAGTGAATACGGGAGTTTATCATTCCAATCCACGCCAGCTGTCCGGAGCTCTTGAAGTAATAGCTTAAGTCGAATTATGAAAGGTCCGATGAATCCAGTTGGCTCAAAGATATGACCCAATATTTGCAAGAAAGACGAAGCGCTTTGTACTGGATCTATTTCGCGAGCTCCAGCAACAAAATCATCAACCCAGAAAGAATCTAGTAGCAATTCACAGGTTTCTGGATACAAATTTCGATAAATTTCAAAATGAAATTTCAGTGTAGCAACGAGCAGGTAAAGGCTTGGTGGAAGTCCAAACAAAACACGAGTAAAATTCAGCACAATAAGTTCGCTCTAACTTAGATCATCAATCCAGAAAAATTTAGTATACCGACGATCTTCTGGCTCGATTTGAATTTGCAAGAAGGCTCGCTGTATGCCCGATGTATAAGCTACAGAATTTTGCCTAAAGTCTAATAGCAGTTCAAACAAATTAGGATAAAGGTTCGCACCAGTGGGGAGACAGTCATTTAGTGAAAGTTCTCCATGAGCTGCACCATCAAATAGAATTCGCAGACGGCTCCTGACCTTGTCTTCTGGAATAATAGCATGGTGCGGTAAGTAAAATGATAATTCATTCCCTAGCAAATCAGAAGATATTTCAACTATTCCTTCTTTAAGATAACTGTCAACAACCTCCCGATATTGCTTATATAACGATAAATCTCTCTTGAATCTCCGAACTAAACTATTAAAGCTTTTGAACGCGACCTCCCTATTATTTCCCAATTTCCCTCGCATGCCTAATATTCACGACAGCTTAATACAGTACCTGCCATTTATAAACTGAATCGATTTGTTAAAAACTCCTTTAGAATTTCCCTTTCTTTGACATCGGAAGTATCTGTTTCGTCACTTCTAATGGCCAAACTCTCCAATTCCCAAAAGCGCCTTAGCTCAGCGGAGACCAAATGTCTTTCATTGAGAACGAGATTAATTGACGTCGACTTGCTTAAATCATCATAATTTCCTTGGAGTGACCATCCAAAGGCAGTTTCTGTAGCTACTAATGTTGTGTTCAACCGCTCAAATATCTTTATCAAATCCCAATAATAATCTGATCCTATCAACAAAGAAATTTCACAACTGCTAGATAATTCCTTAAAATCAAATAGTAAAAGAAATCCTCTGAACTTCATTTATGCACAAATACCTCGATCTGGAATATTTATTGCAGCTTTCGATATTTAATCAATTTCTAATGCTTCAATAAGCACTTCACTTTCATTCAAAATATTTCTCAATTCCACCCTTCGGCAAATCTGCGTTTCGGAAGTCTTTGCGCCAAAGCTATAAATATTCAATTTTTCTAAACGAACAACCTCTAATCCTAACCTTTCAGGAACTCTTTTCTTATAAAATGGGCGCTCGGAGTCATTATCGAATAAACAAGAAATAAAATATGCCAACTCTTTTCCAGCAATTTCTGCCTTTACACATTACAACAAAATTCCTCTTCTATCATTCAACATAAAATTCGATGAAGTAGCAAATGTTTCATTAGATTTTATTTCCGGAATACGTTCAGTCCTTTCTTTTTTAGAATTTTCTAGTTTAAAGCATATTATGCGGGTGTGTTTATCGTTGCAAAAGGAGCAGTTTGCCACTTTGCAAGCCTTTACACAGCAATTTATATTGCAACATAATAAACATCTTTTTTCTCGTAAAAGCTTCTCTCTCCCTTTTTTTTTTTTTTTTTATTTTTTTTTTTTTTTCCTTGAGAGTTCAAATTCTCACACAAATGGTTCATTTGCTGTCGACTGCAAAATGTGCAAGTATTGGAAGTAACGCTATCAGCAATTCATTAGAGGAGTAAAGAAATTTATTGCGATTGGGGGCTCCAAAATTTCTGTGGTTAGATTGTTTATACTAGTTACGTACTGCGTGCGAAGAAGGAAGGTGTATATGAAATGTTCTCTCCCTTGCAGTAATGGAACGATGTAAAAAATCCAATACATTATGATTAGTGCTCGTGATTTGATTTTCCCTGAATTCCAAGACGAGGTCGCTGCGAAAAAGTTTCAAAATTACAGCGCAAAGCAATACGCTATAATTTTCTGATTTTATACTCAAACTTTCAAGAGAATGAATTTGGGTCTGGCACTTAAAATGCAGGTTTCTCAACTCTTGTAAATTAGAAATGTTCTTTAAAAGTGTCGCGTTCAAAAGTTTAGACATATGGGCATTGATGTCTTTCTGGCCAAAGATATCTTGGAATAATTTAAGAGCCGACTTGTAGTTGTCTGAGGTAATAGCGAAACCGTTAATACAAGAAAGAGCTTCGCCTCCAAGGCAACTAAACAAATAAGAAAATTTTTCGACATCTGAAAGGGAAGGATTTTTGTCAATAGAATTTTCGAATTGATTCCAAAAATTTAAACACTCAGATGGGTCCCCGTAATGGGTATGAATTTTCAGTTTAGATTGTAGAGATATTAAGATTTTTTGGAGAAAGAGATGTGAAAAATGAGCAATGCCCTCGCCGGGACTCGAACCACGAATCTCTGGAATACGCGCCGAGCCTGCTGACTATTACACCACGAAGGCATGCTAAGAAGGCGGGAGAATATCTAAAATACTCCCCTTTTAAAGGGCGACTGGACATTATGGGACCCAATCGTCAAATCCTGATGGTGAAGAATCATCATTCATCACCTCTTTGTTCGGGCGCCACTGTAGAGATATTAGGATTTTTGGGAGCAAGAGTTGTGAAAAATGAGCAATGCCCTCGCCGGGACTCGAACCACGGACCTCTCGAATACGCGCCCAGCGTGCTGATCTTTACACCACGAAGGCATGCTAAGAAGGGAGAAATACCTTATAAGGTAACTTCGCGTTTGTATTTGATCTACTTTAGTTTGTTATGCATTGTACACATGCGGGCTTTTGTAGAAATGAGGACTGCAACGCTTTTATTTTATTTTTTAATTTTACCAAGTTTTAATATAATTACTTCATTACATTCATCAATTCTATTTCCGATTGCATTTCTGCATCATCTGAAAGATCTTCGATTTTATTGTCAGTAAATTTGAGCTGTTCGTTCTAAGTGAATTTTCTAATTCTTCTAGGCTTTCTAATTCTAATTCTATTCTAATTTTTAATTCTGAGGCTTTCTAGTTCACCTATTTCTATATGTGGTTCAGACATACGATTTTCTATTTTTTATATTAATTTCGTGACCTGTCCTCTACGTTAGGTATGTTGCCAATAATAATAACAGTGCTGCAAACAAGACAATTCTATACTGCCGAACGAAACCATAAACAAACTACTACTACACAACGCACTTAACTTTTTTATATTATTATATAAATAGCACTAATCTTTACAATATTATTTATTATCCGAATCAACAACTAAAAACACAACTTCAAATCTTCAGAGCATCCACTTTTTGTATTTTGAATCATACCCATGGCAACGCAAAAATATTTTATATACCGCTTTGCAAACGCGCAGATAATCTAACAGAGCCTGCTAGCGCGCATCGCAGTACAAATACAAAAATCTTTAACTGATATAGGCAAGATATTACATTTTTACCTATACCCTTATAAATAGGAATTTAGAATTACTTTATACGAAATACTTTTTATCACAAATTATCAAGTGATTAAGAAAAGAGGCCTTTTTTGAACATGTAATCAAAACAATTGCCGTGATAGATATACACTTATTCTACACAGAGTTAATTCTTACAGTTGGAAATATTTTTGAATACGTCACACAATTACACTAAATTTTTATTTGAAATTCGGAAAAATGTTTAGAAAAAATAAATAGCTTTTCGATTTAATTTAAAAGCTATCAGTATTGGTTTTGTTGAAACTTCCATTCTAGTTGCAGTAACTTAAAAAGCAATAGAATATAGAGATATATATTCAATACATTTCCGTTTATTTGCATTATCCCTGATAACATAATCCGCTGCCAGACTTCTTTTTTAACATGAAAAGACATTTGGTTCATTTTCTTGAGCATCATTTGTAACAATTATGTACTTTTTAGTATATATTACATTAAAAGTTATATGAATCTCTAAACACATATTAAAAAAATATATTTTAATTAAAGATATCATTATCAAATTTCTAGATATATACATTTACGATGGAAATGAATATATTAAGGCTTTCACGAGTTTAAATTATAGTACTATTCATATCAGAAAGAAACAGAAAAATCAGCTGATAAAGAAAGACTAAAAAATTCACAAACAGTAGTTTTCAAGTCCAAAAATCCTGTTCTGAAATACTGCCTGCATCAACGATTTTTCAAACAAAATAATACATATGCATTTCGGGTATACCGCAAATTTTTTAATAATGCACTGAAATCTTTAATGTTTTCTTTTATTAATTTATACATTTTTATTCTCTTGGTAGCACATGAATTTTAATTTGACATAATTTATCAATGAATATCGATACTTGGAAATCGACTTTTGGTCAGAGATTTTTCATCCCATTTTGACATATGATATCACTGAGATCACTTGCTTAAAGTATGAAATATATATCTACCTCTAAACAATGTGAAAATTTTATTCAAAAAATATTGGAGATGACTGGTTTTAGGATTCTTTGATTCAATGTTTATACTTTTCCGCCATTTCTGTTAAGCGGACTCTCAGTTGTGCTGTACATGTATTTGTTTTAAATTTTATGTTAATGCATCTTAAAACTGTCAAATTAGTGAGTCATCCGTAAAAGTTGTTGTTGTGACTAATCTCGCTGGTCTGATATTAAAACAAGTTCAAGAAATTTATCGTGGCCAGATTACGCATCTCGTTGAGAAGAACGTTGAGCGCTATATAGGTGGCAATACGACTTTGCTCACTTCCATCCCCAATTTTGAAAGAGAGTACTCCGGGGAAGGGGTCCGAGGGTTTCCCACCTCTCTTCCCCGGCTTGGGCGAAAGAGAGGACTTTCGGCTTGCCGCTTATTTTGAATGTCCCCGTGCCGCACAATACAAAACATCCATGTTTTCTCCGGAATTCGAATCTGGGATTTTCGGTACGCCAGTTAGAGTCACTCAGCGCTATCCCGGTTGGGCGGCAAAAGTCGTTAGAAGTAATAAAACTTTATTTATGTTCTAAATTTGCTATGATTTTACGGAATAGTTTAAACCACTACAATTCCATGCAGGCATAGGTAGCCGTTAATTTTACTGAAATGTTGGTTACTTTAGATGCAGTTGTGATACCTATTGTAGAACAATTAGATAACTATCGCTGAAGAAAATATGAAAATTTAGCAATGCCCTGGCAGGAATTTGAACTCCGGACCTCCCGACTGCTAATCGGACATGCTTGCAGTTGCACCATTAAGGCATGCGGTAAGGAAGATAAAGGTTTATTATACTGTAAATGTCCCGCTACCTGCATACAACGCAAATCTTATCGAAAGAATGGAGGGGAAGGTATTGATTTAATCTTTCTGGGATGAATTCGTGAAATTCCGTCTATTTGTATGTAATAACTGCAGAACGGGGAGCAAGTTCCAAGAGGGATTTAAGGAAATTTATTTAAACTTCTAATAGCATAAAAATAAACTAATCAAGAATAAGAAAATGTCGGATTATTATTATCATAATCTGTCATTTGCTGTCAGTCTCATTTTAAGAACACTATTACAAAAATGCTTGATTACGTAATTTATTAATTTAATTTCTTTTACTTTACACAGTCATAGTGTTCAAGTGGATCCAACTCAGGAAGTTCTGTTGCTTGTGCATTCATCGGGTCAAGTATGGTGGACGCCGCCTATGCTCATCCAGACCTCATGCCCATCTATTTCGAAAACTGCCTACCCTAAAGATGAGGTGGAATGTGTTGTGATTCTCGGCTCATGGGCGCACGATGGTTGGGAAGTGGATATACAGCATGGCGAAGACCTCCTCATGTCAGAATTTGAGAATATAAATCCGAGGTAACCCAATACTATTATTCTCTATTTCGTTTTCTTAGAGCTTTTTTTTTTTTAATTCAGCAGCAGAGACTCCTTCGAGGTGGCTTTATCAGCTCACATGTGCATGGATCTTCTCTATCGCGGAGTTATTTCGGGACCAAGTACAAATAGGCTAAAATTATTAGAGAGTTCTTATTTAACAAGAGTAAACGGTACTTCTTCCCCTCCCCCCGTTTGGAAACTCTTCAGTAAACCTTTAGCAAAATGATATAGTTTTGTTGTTCCTTTCATCAGTTATCGATACTATTATGTTTTTCATCTTAGATTTCTGGCTTTATCAATAGCGCATAACACATTTGATGTGCTTAGGTTAAACGTCAACATTCGAAACCCCCACCCATATCACTTTCAAAACTAGCAAAAAATAAAAAGGAAATTCTCAGGGGTAACAGTTCTCAATCAGTTATAAAAGTTATTAGTAGTCGAAAATTTAAAAAAATCTGACAGACAAAACAAATGTGTGGTTAAAAATCAGCAATTCAAATACAAAACAAAGACTGTTTTATAAAAATCAATGAGATACATTCCGATAACTTCAGAGAACACATGATTTATGTAAAAAAACAAAACAGATCACCTCGAAGATCATGTAACTTGCGTATAACTAATATAAACAAACAAGACCATTCTTCCTCTTCTCTTGTGGATTGTACTTCATACGCTATTTGCCCATTTATTTTATCGCCAATTCAATTTTTATTCAAATTTTAAAATTGTTTTAAAACTTATTTAAACACATTTTAAAGCTAAATACTTCATCGAAATATATTAACTCGAATTGCACTCACAAAAAAAAAATGCATCATTTAGTAAGAAAAGCATTTCATTTATTACAAAGAATGCGAGAATAGTGCTGTCATAGATAATCAGGAACTGCGGTAAAATAAAGGGAAAGGTAAAAACATCTCTATCCGAAGAGTGATCTGCGTGTCAAACGCGCATGGAAACTAACTACAATTTTTAGAGAATATTACAAAAAAAATGTAATTTCCTCGATGTAATTATCGGTTTCGCGTTCTTTTTGATAATTCTCTCACCTTCAAACGTATCAAAATTCGATGTCATGTCAAATTAAAGAAGCTCATTATTTTTTACGATTTCTGTAAGCAGTTACATACCTAGACTAATTTCGAGACATGTTTTAATTTCATAACGCATTAATAATTAAAACTTATTTTCTCTGTTTTCATTGTCAATTGCCAAGCGCAAAATGACTTATAACAAGCAATTCATTTCCATCAATCTAATGTAAGTAATCAATAACTCACGTCACAGGCTGCTCACGGCAGTTTGCTTTATGCTATTGCGAAGATGGGATATCGCTATAAACATGAATTAATTCGGTTTATTTTATCAGTGTGTGCCAAATGCGTTTACCTAAAAATTTCATCCTAAATCTCCATTTGAACTGGACCTCCGAATCACTAACCAATACAGGTGTTTTAACTTTCCTATTGTATTGAAACTCATTAAAATTATCTTTTAAAATATGAAGTGTAAATTACTGCTCTTTAATGTGAAAAATTTAACACTATCCTGAAAGCACTGATATTATATATCGGTATGGCATCTTATTATTATTATTATTATTATTATTGCAATAAATCTCAATTAAATGGTAATGCGAAGCAAGTAAGTTCAGGTAGAATTCACGAGATAACTTATCATTAACTATATAAATAAATATAATTTTAAACTGTAATGGAAATAATTCTAAATTGCTACGTTTTTTTTTTTTTTTTTTTTTTTGTTCTAGATGGGAACTGATAGTTTCAAAAGCAAGCATCTTTCGGAAAGTCACCCGATACGAATGCTGTTCTGAGCCATACATTAGCATCCACATAAGTTTTCCCATGAAACGTCGTCCTGTGCCAGAGATCGAAGCTACCAGAACACCTTGCATTCTCATAATGGTACTAGCACTTTCGATATTCTGGCTTCCTCCAGATTCATCGCTGAAATTTCTTCTCTGTGGACTTCTATTCTTCGCTCTAAATATTCTGCTTGTTTACGTTGCTGGCAGCACTAAGTCTCCTCTTCTAGTGGGATACGCCGGTGAGTAAATGGCACATTCTTTTATTTACTTTGTACACTACTTGATTGTAAAAAAATTAAGGAAAATTTTGTGTCAGCACCGTGCTCATTTTAGGATATTTAAAAAATTGCATGTTATGTAAGTTTTAAAAGTTTCCAGACAATGGAATATACAGAGGGGGGGAAAAGAAAAAATAACTATATGAAAAAAAGAAGAAAAGTTAATCTTTTAATCTAACTTTTGAGACTTTCCAAAAAAATTTTTTTTTTTCGATATCTTCTGTGTCAGGATAAGATTAACGAATTAAAATGCCTCTGAGATGCTGTCTTTAATATTTTCATTGAGATTATAATTTTATCAGAAGGTTTATGAATAGCCCGCTGGTTGTTCAGAGTTTAATTTTTAAAGGTGGAAGCATCGACTAAAACTTTGACTAAAAACAATGACGAAAATTAAATAAAGAGTAATAACTATCAAACAAAATATTGAAATATTTTCTTTATCAATAAAGTTATGCAAATAACAAATAGATAAACAATAATTTAAATATATCATAAAATTTAAGTGAAGTATTAAAACAAATTTAAGGTTAATAAAGTATTAATAGCAAGATACGATACTAATAATAGAAGGAATGCAAATATCTTGAACAATATTCTTCAGTCTTTATTTTTACTTCTATTGCATTTAGAGACTACGTGATCGGAATATTGCTTCCAGTAGATAATCAGCTTCCAACTGTATCTGATATGGAGTGCTTCTTCCTAAGGTGTTTCAGATTTTCTGTGCAGTTTGTACTTAACCAAGGAAAATGAAGCATACACTTAGAGTTACGATTAATATCAATCTTCTGCTAATATAAACATTACATGAATAACTGAATTTTCTGCTGATACTGTGATTAACTTTTATAATAAAACTTTCATTCGGCCCTGCTGTTCGCTGTGGCTGGAACTGTGGTTTCTTTCAAAAACTGATAAGTACTGAAGCCGGGATGCAAAGGCTATAGCTGAATTTAAGCATCGTTGATTGTATTACGGCGAAACCTATAGATGATGCAAATACCACGGAGCCAAAATTTAAAAGAAGGTAATGTGACGTTGAGAATCAGAGCACCAAGATGAGCAGCACATGCATAGATTGATGCGGTGATGATAGCATATAGAACGGTAACATTCTATAGAGGAGAGAAGAAAAATCTAAGAGATTTTGAAGCTCCGGTATTTATCTAGACAATTTTTCATCGATTGGTCCAGGCAAATTTGTAGTGAAGCCGTCACTGGCGGAAATTTCCAAAATTCAAAAACGTGAATTTTTTCACTAGATCTTAACCGTCATTGTGGATAAATATTGTTGTACAGAGCTAGCTTAAGTGAAGAATGGCGCACTAGAATGTTCAGTAGTCATCTAACAGAAAGTATGGTCCCCTCTAACAATCACATAACTCCAACGTGACTTCAGGCTGGAAATGAGATAGTTTACAAGTCGTAGTGGTAATCTGTCCCACTCCTGAAGTAACGTCGTTTTCTGGTCCTGGAGGGTTCTGGGACGAAACGACGCATTGCAGATGCTCTCTCAAGAGTGTCCGACGCATGTTATATAAGATTTAGATCTCGGGATATAGCCAGCAATCCATCTGGATAGCATTCGTAGAGTCCAACTGCACCTCTGAAAAAAAAGGAAGACTCTGAAATCTCTTCACTAAACCTAGCAACAGTCACGGAACCTCAATCACCGATGAAGATCTGCGCGCTCGTTCAACACAATGCTTGCCCATCCCATCAAACCTCCGCTGTAGTATCGGTCTCTTTCTAGGATGTCGCAGGACGAGTAGCGAGTCCCTGGTTCTTTCCAGAGGAAGCTACATTGAGAAGCAATGGTTAGACTGAATTGGGGCCCATCTGTGAAGAGAACGTTCGCCCAATCAATCCTTGATCCAGAGTTTATTTTCTCTGCAGCATGCTAAAAGGCTCTCTTCTGTGCGCAAAAGTGAGAAAGACACAATCAGCAGGTCTTCTTGTAAACAGACGAGACTTTAAATGCCTTTTCGTCTTTTCTGAGGTGCAGTCGGACCTTAGTTGACCTTTTATCGACAACAGCTTTCATCCATGTTGTGAAAATATGCTGAATGATTTCCAGGAACGGAGAATATTAACCAGATAACTTATCCAGCCAAATCTATAGACCTATACTTAACAGAATATATCTAGGCGCTCTATGGAAGGTAATTGAAACTCATCTTTTTCCTCTCAGAACCCTTCAAGATCTTAAAAACGTTTTGCTGCAGAAGTAGGACCGACTGCAAAGGGATTCATAAACTATATCTTTTCTGATATGAAGTAACGTTGTGAGAGATACATGATTGTTATAGGGAGCCGGACCCCTCCCCAAATTACCTCACATTTTTGTTCGAGTTGCTATGTTTTCTTCAGATATTGCTATGCTGAAGACTCTTACGCACTATGATACGTGCGTATCATAGCAGCTGCATGGTATATATTTTTCATATTATATCAGCCTATATCCATATCGAATTTCATTAAAATTCTGTCCCTCAGTTTTAGAGATAATCAAACAAATGAGAAAATTATTTTAATTTTGAGCGTCAGTTTACACATGAGTTTAAAACTTATCCCTACAAACACGTAAAGCAAAAAATAATATATCTAAATTTAATTCGTATAACATATACACAGTGTGTCCGCAAAATTTTAAACTAAATTTTTTACACGGATAATTGACAGCATTTGTTACGCTGATACAGCAACATCCTTTTCTTAAAATATTGTCAACTTACGGGCAGTTTTTATGTAGTAAGTCGTTTGCTTTGCTTCAGTGAATATCTGTCATTATGATTTCGAAAACTAATCGAGGGATAAGAATAAAATTTTTGATGTAAAGCGGTTAAAATAGCAACGAAGACATTCGAAATATTGTATAAAGCACACGGTGATCAAGTATTAACATGATCCAATGTTTTCCGTTGGATGATATGGTATGGATGATTTCGTGATGAAAATTCAGATACTGATGAGTGAACCTAAGAATGGTCGTTCTTTGCAGTCTCGAACCCATAGTAATATTGAAAAAGCTAGATAGCTGTTGCTGAAAAACCGTCTTAAAAACAGTAATCATCTTGATCTTAAAATATCTGGAGGATGTTCATAAAAGGTTAATTAGTTCTTAGTGTTTTCTTCAAAAGAGAACAGAAAGAAGATCGAATTTCTACATATCATGATTTGACCCAAATAGCAGATATTAATCCTGAAGTTTTTAAACAAATGGTGACTATAAATGAGTCTTAGTTCTTTGCTTATGATCCTGAGACAAAACGACAATCATTTGCTTGGACTGAAGAAAGTTCACCATGGCTACAGGAACTTCGTTTTCAGAAATTTCGACTAAAGATCATATTAGTGATTTTTTTTATTAAAAAGTTTTATTACCGTTCACTAAGAATTTGTTCCTGGCAGGAGGGAGACAGACTGTGAACGCCATGTTTTATAAAACATATTAAGCAAACTTAAAAATATAAGAAGACCAATTAACATATTAGAAGACCAATCAACGCTTTGAGCCTGAAAGCGCTCAATCAACGGTTTGTCGGTGTACAGTTCCATTTTCGTCATGCAATTGTTAGCAAAGAAATATGTTACAGTTATCAATTACTACTCCTTATTCACAAGAGTAAGCACGTGCATAATACTTTCTCTTTGCTAAAGTGAAATCTCACACCATTGATCGTTAGTTTAATCTCAGTGATTCAGAAATCCGTAACCAAAGAAAGTGTTCCTAGAAGAGTGTGGTACGAAAGCAGCTCTGCGAACTTACCGAGCGTGTTATAGACTTACAAAGATTGTATACTGTAGGCTTAAGAAGTAAGAATATTGTTTTCTTCAATTAATGATTTTGTGCGACCATAGTTGGAAATCGGACTTTACGCCCGCCTTTAGTGGTAAATGTTTGATTAAAGCATCGTAGGGATAGAGTTGAAACTGGAATAGGTAAAATGAGGTATGAGTAATGTCATCTGGCAGTTTGTAAGCAGGTTTTATGCGATCAATTGAGACTGTAGTAAGTTTTCCGTTTACATCAATAAAAGAATTCTTATCATTTCTGTCAACGACTAAATTAGGTCCAGTATAAGGTGATGTCAATGGAGGATTAACTTTATCAGATCTTAAAAATATATGAGAACAAGTTTTTAATGAGGGGTTGATGAAAATTTTAGGACTACCGTGTAGGGCAGTAGAAATAGGGTTTAAAGAGCTCATTGTCTGAAGTAAACAGTTTACATAATCGGAATTTAAGGTCTCGTTTATAGCATCACTGTTTACTGGATCGGAAGGCAATCTTAATGTTGTGCCGTAAACAAGTTGAACAGAAGTTACTTTGACATCGTCCTTAATGGCTGAGCGTATGCCTAAGAAGACAAATGGAAGCGTTTCAGTCCATTGTACTGTGTTATGTGCTTTAAGAGTTGTTTTGAGATGCCGATGGAAGGGTTCGATAATTCCATTTGACTGAGGTTGATATGCAGAAGTTCGAATCCTGCTGCACCCAAGTGTGCGAATAAGTTCTTTAAAACGATTAGATTTAAATTTCTGCCCTGGTCAGATGCAATTGTAACTGGGCATCCAAATCTAGATATCTAGCCATGTACTAAGGCACGAGCTGCTGTTTCCGCAGTCATGTCGGTTGTTGGAATAACTTCCGGCCATCTTGTGAACCGGTCTATGATAGTCATGCAAAACTGTTTTTCTTAAAATGGAACTAGAGGACCTATAAAATCTATATGTATGTGTGCAAAAGGAGCATCGGGCTCAGCAAATGTGCCGATAAGAGATTTGGTATGTTTGGCGATTTTAGCTCGTTGACATTGATCACAGCTGCGCACAAAAGATTTTATTTCTTTTCTCATGCCTGGCCATACAAAACGTTTAGCTATTAAATCGATGGAGGCTGAGATACCTGGATGAGAGAAAAAATGCAAGGTTTTAAAAACTGTTAATCTCATAGACTGAGGAACAAAAGGACGGGAATGTTTTTGTTACATGTCACAATACAGATGAGTATTCTCGAGAGGGAAATAATGTTTCTCTAATTTTAAAGAGGAGGTATTTCACGCTAAAAGTTGTTGAAGTTCTTCGTCGCTTGATTGAGCAGCCGCAAATTTTTGAAAATCGATAACAGTAGATGAAATATCGTCTACTTCAATTCAGGACAGTGCATCAGCGACAATGTTATCAGAGCCTTTAGTACATACACTCTTAGACAAAAAAAAAAAAAAAAGACACACACGACGCACCGAGAAGATATAAAACAAATTGGATACAAATTGATATGCGTACAGGTTTCGACGGAAAATGCAAAATTTTACATTTTGGCTGCCAATGAATGAACGGTTGTCGCTACAGCGCATCTGATCTGCGCAACTGGCAGAATATTTAAGAGGAGAAATTACAATTCCAGGTCATAAATTCTTCACGAATTTCATTCCGTGTACTCTGGTAGACAGTAACTATGCCTGGCATACACGTGCGCGAACAATATGCGCAGATGTCAGAATTTGAGAGAGGTCGTGTAGTTGGGCTCAAATAAGTCGGTTGATCTTATCGGCGAACAGCTCGACATTTGAGCAGGAACGATGCCATATTTGACGATGTTGGCAGGAATGGGCGAACCATGGCCGTACCCAGCGTCAAGAAGGAAGCGGTACGCCTAGAGAAACGACAGAACGAGCAATCGTCAGAGCGGCAGTTACAGGCCCAGATGCATCATTATCATCGATTGTACATGCAAATAGTGCTTTAGTGACCGCAAGGACCATTCGTAGACGGCTCACAGAAAGAAGGTTGAGATCACGGCGCCCCTTGCGCCGACTACCATTGACCTCTGTACAACATCAAGCCCGTTTGCAGTGGTGTCGGGCTCATTCGCACTGGAATGTCACTGACTGGCGTAGAATAGCCTTCAGTGATGAGTCCCGCTTTGAACTGAGTCCCGATGATCAGCGAAGGCGAGTCTAGAGACGCCCCGGACAGCGGTGTGATACCAATCTGATTGTCGACAACCAGGTGTGATGGTCTGGGGGTGGCCATTTCATTTCATAGTAGGACCCCTTTGCTTGTCATCCGTCGCAACCTTACAGCACAGCGGTACGTCTTCGAAGTTCTAAGGCCTGTTGTGTTGCCCTTCATGTCACGCCACCCTGGGCTTACATTTCAGCAAGATAATGCCCGCCTTCACACTGCACATGTTTCTACTGCTTGCCTTAGTGCTTGCCAAAAATTACCTTGGCCAGCAAGGTCGCCGGATCTCTCTCCTATTGAGCAAGTTTGGAGCATTATGCACAGGTCCCTCCAACCAGCTCGGGGTATTGACGATCTAACGCGCCAGTTGGACAGAATTTGGCACGATATCCCTCAGCAGGACATCCGCAACCTCTGTCAGTCGATGCCAAGCCGAATAACTGCTTGAATAAGGGCCAGAGGTGGTCAAACGCGTTGCTGACTTTTTCACATAAATCATCTAATTTTTCTCAAACTGTAATCATTTGTTTTTCTGTACATGTACATCACTTTTATCGATTTTCGTCCCATTCGGATAACTCCTTCTTGGTGCGTCTTTTTTTTTCCCTAAGAGTGTGTATTCGATATGAGAGGTAAACTAGGAGATAAAATCCAAATGGCGTAATTGGCGTGGACTGCATTTGTCAGTAGGTTGCTGGAATGCAAATTTAAAAGGTGTTTGATCAGTATAAATGACAAAATTTCTCCCTTCATGTGCCTAAATTTCTTAACGGAAGAATACATAGCTTAGAGTTCACGGTCATAAGTGGACCAATTCCTTTGAGATTTGCTGAATAGAAGGGATGGCTACACTAAAGGTGATCTGACTCCGTTATTGAATGAAAATGCATTTCATATAAAAATATACTTTATTATGAACACAGGAATGAGACTCGTACCGGGAGCATTGCATAACAAAGCTTTCACTCCAACGGCACCCTCCAAAAGAGGCTTTGAGGCGAGAGACAAGATGTGACGTAACCAGAACATGTGATCTGCGCCTCTGGCTGACTGCGGCGCCGCCTGTCGTTCGCACAATGAAGTGCTACATATATGAGAAAGTATATCTGTAACATCTTGACGAGAATTTATCAGGTATAAACATGAATAAGATATACAGAGACAGAGAGAATGAAATTTGGATGTCAAAAATAAATTTCATATATAAAGAAAGAATTTTAGAATTATTACTTTCATAAATGAGTTAAAGGGTGAAAACATTAAAGTTAAGAATATTATTATTCTCAATCCACTGCTTTCAAAAACGCTCAGCCGTAAGTGAACACGCTAATAGTAATTGCATTCTAATCGGGATGGTGGGTAAAATGTTGTGAGGCAATAGGTAATCCCTTCTGCATAAAATTTGTGAGGTGTGGAAAGTAAGCAACGAATTAATTCCTCGCACAGAATGATTTTTAGCAGATTTTAGAAACACAACAAATTTAAGGAATTTTTTATTTGCAAAAATTCACCGAAACTATATTTTGTTATTGTTATCAAAAGAGCAATAATAAGATAGATTATTATCACCTTATTAGTAATAACAAATATTAACATTTAAAGATATAATGGGAGGAAAAACTTAAGCTTAGCTGAAGATCAATTCGAAAGGAAGATTAAAGCCTGTCTTGTGAAACTTATTCTTAGGCTGCGATTTTTTTTTAAACAGTCTGAGAAGCAAGTTCGAGTTCTGTGTTTCCTAAGGATATTTTGAGCATTTTCTGGAATTCCTGAGACTACGGTCTGCTTTCTCTAAACTTCCGAACTAAGAATAAATTCTTCTTATTTACTTTTTAAATAAACTAAAAATTGTCGGGCTGTAAAGCTTTCATATATTAACAATTTCAATATTGTCTCTAGGGGAAGAAATTAGGGTTCGATTTACGAAAAACAAAATGACTTTTCTAGGCCTAAGGAGGGTCAAATTCATAAAACTAGAAGCCCTAGGCAAAGCCTCTTACGCAGCCCCCTCCTTTTTTACTCTTTTTTTCAATGTAGTCGATATTGTTGATGCGAACTTCATAAAGTATGTTGTGAAATAAACTAATAATTTGTCCGAAAGGGACGTCAGTCCCGAATGGGATAATAGTCTCCAACCGGCATTTTGCGATCAAAAAATTAAATGTGTTGTATCACTTTTCGGATTGTTGCCACCAAATCTTATCGCCCTATATTATATTTAAAGAAATTAAGTAATGAAGAATCTGCAAGAATGTATGCATGTTTCTCCCACTGTGAAAAAACAACGGTACTGAGAGATATCAAATTTTGAATAACATAGTTCTCCACCCGAGCATAGGCACCTGGAAGCCTGAATTTCGAATTTGTTTTGTTATCTATTTCATATTTTATAAAACTTTAAAGAATTTTTGATTAACAAAGTCAAGGATTTCAAGGCGAGAAGGGACAATACCGTACGGAATAAAACTCTTTTTATCTCCAGCTCGCGAGACTTTCTGTCGGAAATACTAAAGATGTGCTGTTTTGAAATATTTTGTGATTTTGCCATCGTATGGAATTATATGTGGTGTAAGCGCCAATAATAGGCTATTTAATAACTAAAGTAGACACATAAAAACTTAATAATAAAAAGACAAAAAAAGTTTCGTAAACCATCTTGGTAAGAAAAGTGAACATTGGCATGATGAACTGAGAGAAGACTGGGAAAAAAAAGTGTATGGCAACACTTAATGCTGCATCGGGAATTCTAAACGTATGCTGCTTTTAAAATGTTTTGTAATTTTGTTGGTGAATTGTATATGTCGTAAGTGCGAAGAAAATTATGCTAAATAATAAGCTAAAAACACATAAAACAATGGGTTAGTAGGCTGAAGTGTAACAGCAGGCTGATAGACTGCAAGCTCAGCGAGAGCGTAAAAAACCTTAACAAACACTTTGGGGCGACCATTAAAAACTTAAAACTTTTCAGATTAATAAGCTTGCTTCAGTGATGGACCGAGGAGTCATCAAAATATCCAAGACTTATTACACGAGATGATGAATAACTGTATGAGGCAAAAATAAATAATTACAAGATAAACACATTTTGACCCAAATCAGTATTTAAGATGCCGTAAGAATCGTTGGAGAGTCTTGGAATGAAATTTCTCCAAAGCCCTTAAATTATGTTTGGAAGAAAACTTGGTCAGTATTTTTCAAAAGTGAGACAAAAGCAACGCCAAAAACTAACCAAATCACTTTTGTAACAGAAAAAGGGGCTCAATTTTACTGGACAAATAGATTTGGAAATTAATCGAAATATTGGGCTCACTTAGAAAAGAGATGGTGGTTGATAAACTTATAAAGATGCATGTGCGAATCGCAACCGGAGAAGTCGCCATTTGATATGCAAATGCAGTAGTAAAGCATTCTGGACGGAAAGTCTCAGACCAGTTGAGAAACAGTAATATTTTTGGGGGAATATACACTCATGGACAAAAAATTAGCGCACCAAGAAATAATTGCGGGATCGTAACGAAACTTGCAATGAAGGTACATGTCGGGGAGATACGCAAATGATTAGAAATGCAGCCTGATTGCGCATTACTTATAGCCGGTAGAGGGCGTTGAACGTCGTACTCTGTGGAGTATAAAACAGGTAACCAAAGCTTTGTTTGAGAGTGCTGAATCATTTACAAAGGAGGAGCTGAGGTATACGTGCCATTACGCCGTATTCAAAGACAATATGAGCAGTTGTCGCAGTTTGAGAGGGGGAGAATCGTCGGAATGATGGAAGCTGGATTTTCAGCTAGGCGAGTAGCTCGTCAATTAGGCTGCTCTGATTGTGTTGTGAGCAGGTGTCGGGACCAGGGGACCCGAGAGATGTCATGTACACGAAGACCAGGCTCAGGACGCCCTCGACAGACCAGTCGTCGAGAAGAACGCCACATCGTAAGTAATGTGCTTCATCGGCCGCCATCCAGGCACAGATAGCACCTTCATTAGTGGTCCCTGTGTCTTCTCGAACCATACGAAGGCGCCTGGCTGAAGGACAGTTGATATCGCGGCGCCCATTACGTGTGCGGCCGTTGATGCCCACCCATCGACGCTTTCGTTTGGAGTGGTGTCGAGCACGAGGAAACTGGACTGCAGCGGAATGGAACCAGGTAATCTTTAGCGACGAATCCAGATTCAATCTCGGCAGTGATGACAATCGTGTTCGTGTGTGGAGACCCCGTGGCGAACGCCTCAATCCCTACCTTTGCTGTACAGCGACACATCGCTCCCACAGCTGGTGTGATGGTATGGGGTGCCATTGCTTACAATACACGGTCACACCTAGTATTGTTCCGTTGCACCATGACAGCCCAGCGATACGTTCATGAAAACCTGCAACCACACGTGTTGCCACTCATGCAACGGCTCCCAGGAGCCAAAGAAGCCATTTTTCAACAAGACAATGCTCGGCCGCATACGGTCACAAGGGTGTCACAAGACTGTCTCTGTACTGTTACTACCCTTCCTTGGCCTGCCCGATCCCCAGATTTGTCTCCAATCAAGCATATCTGGGATCATTTGGGACGACGAGTTGGGCATCCCACGAGTTTGAACGAACTAGAGGCAAGGTTACAGTAAATATGGAACGAAATGTCTCAAGGCATCATACAGAACTTGTGTGACTCAATGCCCGATCGTATCGCATGGTGCATTCGCGCTAGAGGGGGTCCAACGGAGTATTAACTCCTCCGTTCTTTTGCCTTTTTCTCTGAAATAAATTATCCTTTTTCTTTGATTTCCTTATCATTTACTTATAAATCCTTATCATTTACTTATACCTTTCCTTATCATTTACATCACGTAATGATTTCCTTATCATTTACTTATACCTTTCCTTATCATTTACATCACGTAATGAATGCTTATCTCTCAAGATAAGCATTCATTACGTATGTAAAATTTCGTTTCATTTTGACCACACCTTCTTGGTGCACTAATTTTTTTGTCCATGAGTGTAGACTCTAATGAGGAAAGCGTTCTACGCACAAAGCAAATAATAAAAAAATATATATATTAGCTTGGCCACAAAAATATTTCACGCAGTAAAAAGGAATTTTTGAGTCCTCTGATGTTTGTTAAATTTTGTGAAGCTATGGGCATCAAAGAATCTCTGTTTTACGCAACACATTTATTTTAATAATTATTTTATATTGATATATAGAAAAATTAAATTCTTCACTGTATACTTTCTTTTGTGCAAATATTTTTAGCCCTTTGTCTTACTTAACTATGTGTATTTATGCAAAGTTATACCCCCGAATTCCACACGTTTCGTTGATCCCACTTAACGCGTAACTTCGAGATAGTATTCTTGTAACTGTTCGCAAACTGTTCCACTGTTCCTTATTCTGACTGCCGGTTGAACCTGAGGTTCTAGAATCTTAAAAATGAAAGACGTCATATATTTCAAAGAATACACTGATGATTTATGATTCCTAAACAAAAGTTTGTATTATGTGCTAGAATCTTTTTTTTAAATGTAAATTCACATTTTATACCTGTTAACTTACACTTTTTTCTCACATGCTTCTCTAGTGTCATTCATACAATCTGCCATGTACATTATCGTTACCACACTCTTCCTTCAAGTGTTCATCATCACCAAACTCTGCAATCAGTCCGGACCATCTCGTCCTCCCCCCTCGGTGATGCAATTCCTAACGGGCCCGTTGGGTAAATACGCATGTCTAAGATCGCCGATGTCTGAGGACCAGGTATCCCTTGACCGTGTTCAATTGAAAGAGGATTCTTCTGCCAACGAACCGCCTTCGGCTAAAGATGAGTGGATGTTATTTGCTGCTGCACTTGATAGATTATTTTTCCT
Organism: Stegodyphus mimosarum; assembly: GCA_000611955.2. Taxonomy (NCBI): domain Eukaryota; kingdom Metazoa; phylum Arthropoda; class Arachnida; order Araneae; family Eresidae; genus Stegodyphus; species Stegodyphus mimosarum. The sequence goes on from KK117374.1 coordinate 310,270, forward strand.
TGTTATGGCTATAGTTGTGATAGCTATCCATTATTTGTAAAATGATATATTTACATGAGAAAATATTATTGGTGTGGTCAATAAATGCTTTCCCTCTTTCTTTAACTATTACGTTTGCTTGCTGCATTGATTAAATTTAAATAAATAATTGTTTATCACATCAATGCTTATAATATAATCAACCAGATTCTGCATATTTATATTTAAACCTTTACGTATTTCTAATACAAGTAGCATGAAATTTAAGATGATGCTATTAGCAGTTTTTATGGCGAGCAAATCTTTTAATCTAATCTATTACCAGAAATTTAGAAGCAGAGTTAAAAGAATTCAATACTAGAATTAAAAGAATTCACATCTAGAATTAAAAGCACTCAATTTAGTTGTAGAATCAAAAGAATTCAAAATGTAGAATTAAAAGAATTTAGTTTAGAAGTCGAATTAAAAGAATTTAGTTTAAAAGTAGAATCAAAAGAATTTAGTTTAGAAGTAGAATTAAAAGAATTATAAGAAATTTAGAAGTAGAATTAAAAGTAAGTGTGTTATATTGAGAAACGTTGACATATATATAATAAATTTTTAAATCTGATGTGGACACCACATGACTTTCTTATACGGCGTATTAAATTATACCTATTTTTCTATTTCCTCGACATATATTAGCTTAATTAACCGATCTCTCAAGATAAGTTGAAAAATGACAATCAAAAATTGAACATTTTGAAATTAAATTATAAGGTATTTCTCCCGCCTTCTTCGCATGCCTTCGTGGTGTAGTGGTGAGCACGCTGGGAGTGTATTCCAGAGGTCCGTGGTTCGAGTTCCGCCGAAGGCATTGCTCATTTTTCACATCTCCTGTTTCCAAATAACCTAATGATTCTACAGTGGCGCCCGAACTAAAAGGTGGTGGATGATGATTCCCCACCGCCAGGATTTGGCGATTAAGTCCCATAATCTCCAGTCGCCCTTTAAAAGGGGGAGTATATAAGATATTTCTCCCGCCTTCTTCGTATACTTTCTTGGTATAGTGGTCGGCACGCTGGGCGCATATTCTAGAGGTCTGTGGTTCGAGTCCCGGCGAAGGCGTTGCTCTTTTTTCATGTCTCCTGCTTTGAAATAACTTAATCTCTCTACAAAATATCCCGGTCAATTTTTGTCGTAGAGACAAACTTCTTTCAATTTTATTTTTTCTTAACGAGTTTAAACTTTCTCAAATATTGATACAGGAACCAGAAAAACGCATTTAAAGTTAGATTTCGTTATTTGTTGATTTTTTTTTAAATTTGACATTGGCAAAACATGAATATTTTCGTCATTTAAAACACTTCTGTAACTGGAAGTTTATGACTATGACCAACGTATATATATTGGTTCTACTGATTGCAATAAAAAGGAAAATGCGCTGCGCAACTAGATGTTCTAGCTGTCCCATATACAAAATTTTAACGTTCTGCGGTTATTCGTTTTTGAGTTATGCGAGATACATACAGATATATGCACGTACGTACCTACAGGAGACGGGAGATCATCAACAGAGCAACCACATCATCGTTTAGACTTTCGGTTTTATGCTTTATTGATGGATACTATCTACCACCAGTCAGGCATTTATTGGAATAAATTTATAAATGGTTACAATGAATATACAATGGTAATTACAGTTATTAGTTCATAAGATCTTTGTTATGGTGCTTTTATATTATCGCATGGATAAATTAATGGATAAATGGTTGATGAGAGTTTCGACTTTATTTCGAAGGAAGTTATTTTTCAGAATTTATTTAAACCAGAATTGAACTGATATTGTACAGTATTGCTTGAAGTGAAGGTCCTTGATAATTTCACAATTGAAGACGTAATGATCTGTTTTACCTTCTTGTCCACAAATGCATTGGTTTGTATGCTGTTGACCAAATCTATTTAGGTATGCAGGAAAAGGACCATGTGACGTAAGAAAGAAGGTTATTGCACGATTGGAGGAAATAAAATTTCTTCAGGGAACTGGAATAAATAGAAAGGTTTTTCTGCTTGTAGTATGCGTAGACCATTGATGTTTCCATAATTTTAATAAGTCGTCTTCTAGTTTATTATTCAGATGCGATAAGGGATTTGGTATCTTAAATTGGGGCAAAGATGGATTATTGGTAGCATGCTTCGCTAATTCATCTGCTAGTTCATTGCTGGTGATTCCAGAATGTGCTTTGGTCTATTTGAATTTAGATATTCAGTTATTTGGAAAAAGAGAAAGATACTGCGTAATACTGGAGATCTGCTGTGGCCTATTATAGTAGAAATAGCGGATGCACTGTCTGATATTATTATCCAAGAAAGTGAACGATCTTTGACATACGTAAATTTGACATACGTAATGTGACGTAATTGCTTCTTTGATAGCAAATAATTCAGCTTAAGAAACTGAGTTAGTATCATTTAACCATACATCCCATTTATTGATTACTATATTCTTTTGAAATCCACAATAAGCACATCCGACGCCTGAATTAGGTTTTGAAATATCAGTGTAAATTTGTAGATCAAAGTTACATATTGTAGATGTTATTAGTAGAGATTTTGTATAGAACTTGGAAGGATTTAAATCAAGGTTGTATATTACATATTCAAATTTTTCTGTAGAGTAGTGGTTACTATTTAGAGAACTGCACGAAGTCTTGAAACTTGTATTTTTGTAGCTTCTTTTATAATGGAGAGAGCACTAGGAGGTATTTCTGTAATTATTTGTAGTGCATTCGAAGGAGTGGGTCTATATGCTTTGGATATTAGGAGGGAAAAACGTCTTTGGATTGATATAAGATGACGCTGAGCATGATTGTTTAGATTTTTTCCCCAGGGTGAGGTTCCATGTAGTAAGATTTTTTTCAGTGACAGATAAGTACCATATTTTTTGGTATATTGACTTGATAGCCCAGGTACTTGAACAGAAATTACGAAGAGATTTAGAAAGGGTAACTGTTTTATTTTTAAGATATTGGATGCGTTGGTGCCATGACATTCGAGGGTCTACGACTCTTCCAAAATATGTGATGCAATTTTCAAATTTTACTAACCTGGTTCTGATATCCACATTAGAAAAGTTTTGTTGCCATTATATTTTGAATTAGTAGAAAAACAATAAATATGAAACAAAGCGAATGTTTTCTATTAAGAAAATTATCCACATCCATTAGATAAATAATAATATAATAGTCTGTCGATCAAACAAAACAAACAAACAAAATTCAAATTTCCATTTGTATTTCTGCTCATACTTGCAAATTCAGAACTTAATGAATAATCAATCATTGATAATTCATATCAGGTAACCAACAAAGTTCGTGCAGTTAAGAACAATTACTTTTGACGCGTTAGTGTGATCAGATTGATTCTGATAACGTCATATGTTTACATTCCTTTAAATTGCATTCAGTACAGAGTTGTTTAGTGCTTCGCACGTTTCGCTATCGGTTTTGTAGGAAGCGCAATCTTCGAAAAAATATGTTGTTGTAAAAGAGATTTTCAAGCCTATTTTGTTTTAAGAGTGCAAATTAAGAAACAAAGCAGCAGAGGCCGCTAGAAGAATATACTTCGCGTTTGGAGAGACGTTAGTGAGTAAACGGATTGCTCAAAACTGGTTCAGCCGATTTTCTGAACGAGTCAAGAGCCTTGAAGACAAACCTCGCGTTGCTCGCCCATCCATCCTCGACGAAGTCCAGCTGGAGGAAGAAATCAAGCAGAATCTTAAATAATCAAGCAGCTGCATTAAACCTGCTAGAAGCTTGCACGCAGGTTTAGAGTATCTGATGAATCCATTCGGTCACAGTTTCATAACCCTGAGATTAAACAGAAACTAAGCAAGTGAGCTCCTCATGTTCTGTCCGAGGAAAACAAGCTCCAACGGTTGAACATTTGTCTCTCGCGCCATAATAAAATCTCGTTTCTTCTTCGGACCGTATCTTAACATGTGTCAAATAATGGATCATGCATGATAACCGGAAGAGGAAACATCGTTGATCAACTTCTGGTTCGTTCTCATTCGCCGTTAAACCGGACATTCACTAAAAGAAAGTAATGCTGTGTGTTTGGGGGACCGGCGCTGGCATAGTTCACTATAAATATCTAGAAATCGAAAAATAGAAAAACATAACAGGCGAGGTTTACTTGTCACAGTTGCGAAGAGTTTCAAGTTGCATCGCATCAGAAGCAGCTAGCGTACTAGTCAACAGAAGAGGAGTTCGCCTCCACGATAATGCCAGATCTGATACGACAAAAGCGGCCAAAGTGGTGATCAAAAAACTGGACTGAAAAGTTCTGCCTTAACCATTCTATTCTCCGAACATCGCCCCATCGGACTATTACCTGTTTCTGGCCATGGATAAAACTTTCGGGATCAGAAGCTCCGAAAACGGGACGTTGTCACAAATGGTGTATCACAATCTTTTGACTCCAGAAAAAAAAATCTTTTCTAAAAGGGCATTTATAAGCTTGTGTGTCCTTGGAAACATGTAAATGAAACCAATGATGATTATTTTGAAGAATAAAAGGAGTGTTTAAGAATTTTTGGGCCGTATTTTATGAGTTACGAAAACCGCACGAACTTTCTTGCTTATATTCAAAACTAGTTAATATTCGAATATTTGCAAAAATCGACATGGAACTTGATTAGTTCATCAGTCACTAGTTAGTTGAAGTAAAGCAGTCATGCACATAATTATCACATTTATCCCCCCCCCAAAAAAAAAGAAAAGAAAAAAAGAAAAAAAAAACTGAAACTTGCAATGTATAAGAATTTGAAACGTGAGTTCACTGGCACCGATAATTCCGCTGTATGCCGCTAAAATGGAAGCTTAAAAACAAATCTTAAAATTTCAAGTAACTCAAAAAATCGTAATTTTTTATGCTTTTATATTGCAATAAACTTTAAAAAAGAAAACTTTTTTAAAAAAACGAAAAAGAACAAAATTAGTTCTTTGTTAAGTGGTATTAAAATTTGTAGAAATGATTTTATGTTTGCTTGATATTATTTATAAGTGTTTAAAGTTTGATTCTTAGTTGTTAAATTGTTATATATATAACTGAAAACGAAACTTACTTTTGAACTATTAAAAAGAAAAATTAAATTACATTAATCTGCTTCAAGATGGCGTATTTAGGCAAAGGCCGCAAACAGGACTTTAAATTACTCGCTTTAGAGCTTGGATTATAAGTAGCAGATAAATTAAAAGTTGTGAAATTGCGACATATGATAACGAGTTCTAAAACCTATGATGAAGAATTTACAAAAAATATGTTAAATAACATAATCAATGAACGTGTAAAAGCCGAAAAGAAGCTGAAGATAGAGCTGAAAGAGAAGCAGCAGAAGCAAGATTAATCGAGGATTAGAAAAGTTGTGGAGTTCCACCCTTTTATTTAACAGTTAAATGTGGGGAACCTCTTATACCGATAATCGAATATCGCTTGAGTATGTGAACAGAGACGTAAGACTCAAGAAGGATTAGTTTCCTTTATTTCCCAAAACAAGAATTAACACAGTCGGCTCCTATCTCAGAGCTTACAGCAAAGCCTTCACTTGGACTTGAACTCAAGGTAATAAGAATTAAAGTTTAACTAATGTTTAACTATAAACATATGGCCGAAGCTATCAAGATTTTACGTAGTTGACCCCCGTAAATCTCAATTAAGTAGGCGAAGCTATCAAGGGCCTGAAGTATGGCCGAGCGTAGTAATAGCTTAGAGAGAAACGCAACCCAAAGGCAAACGCGCGCTAGTCAGAAACTCTGGCTCTCTAACGAAATCGGTGAAACTTCGACTTAAATACTATTTTTACTCATTTGCATTAAACGCAATTCTGAAAGCACATTCTGGTAGGAAATTGTAAGCTGAAAATTGAAAGGATAGTAAAGTGGCACTAACTAAAGATAAAACTGTTAAGTAAAAGATATACTTTTAAAGCAATATAGACTCACCGCTGATAGGTTTCGATAAATGTTCTCTCAGCATAGAAAATCTGCAGAAATTACATGGAAGGGCTTTGCTTTTGAGCAATTACAAGATTTGATCACTGCAGACCAAATAAAGAAAAGAACACCTTCCGAGGTAAAAGAGCATTTTGTGGATATTTTATCAGAAATGAACAATCCGTTGAAGCTCTCAGAAAAGCTCGATTATTATGAAAATGTGAAACTTGACATGAAGAAAAATGCACCTCCCATTGCAAAGAAATCATATTGTAAAGAAAATGATAAATTTGTTCCAGAAGGAAAATTTAAATCAAGTAATCCTAAAAACATTAACCAGAATAAAAATACAAGCTTTGAGAATTCTAAATTCACTAATTCTAAACAAGAAAACTTCTATTCATTGCTATGGTTATCTCGGTTTCATACAATCAAAGTGCCCTAAGTGCAATAAGTTAAAAGATGAAACTAAAACTGTCGTCAGTTGTGTAAAATTGTTGAATCATCCAACCTACTCTCCAGTTCCATTCTTTTACTGTTCTTGGAGAAAAAACAGCTTTTTGCGCCGATACAGAAGCATCGAATTTTATTGCAGGAGAAAGATTTTATAAATTGTTACACGATCGAGAATTTGAATTTAAAACAACAAATATTAAAATGGTACTAGCAGATGGCAAGGAAAGAAATGTCCAAGCTTTGACTACGATGGTAAATCTTAATGTTGAAGGAAAGATAATCCATATGAAATTTATTGCTTTGCCAAAAGCAAAAGGTGATAGGACGTTACTTAGAACTGATTTTCCACAGGCTGTGCGGGAATAGTGCTCAACATCTAGAATGGCACTTGGTATTTTAGCTAAAATCCATACGAAACTCTATCCCTTTTACAAAGAACAATCTGAAACTTTAAACTCTAAATCTGAAATCATTTACAGATGCATATACATATTTCTTTTGCGTTTCGGTTTGGAGCTTTGTTGGTGGAGGGAGGGATGATTATGCTACATGGTTCATTGTTTGTTTGGTTTTTTGTTACACGGTTCGAAGTTTATAAGTTCGTGCTTAGTACAGTTCATATTTCAGCACACAGTTAATGAATTGATTTCATGGTACATAGGAGGCCCACAAGCGGCCGAGCGGTAAAGACGCTGAACACTGGTAGTTCGGTGCTTTAGGCAGATAGCCCTCAAGTGCTTAGTCATAATTGAATAGCCTAACCTAACCTAACCACGGTACATAGTGTTGAGTGTGTAATACTGGTGTAGCTGTCACACATTGCACAGTATGAAGTAGTTCATAGTTCGTAGTTTGAGTAGTTATAAGAAAGTTTACGGTTGTCTCAATAAATGGAGATAGTTAAGTGTGTTTTCTAAAGGCACTTCTGCATAGTAAGAGGGTGGAGAGTGGATATTCTTATTGTTGCATTTTCTGAACTTGGAGAGTTACTTCAGGTTGTATGCTATGGATAACAGAGGTCCAGTCCTTGGCGGTGTAGGAAATCAGTAATACTTTTGGCGTTTTGGAAGACTTTATGGTGCTTAATGATGAATCTTCTAAATTCTATTCCAGTATCGAAGGGATGGCGAATTTGATGGGCTGACGTTAGCGGACACTGAAACATGTAATGTTCAGAGTCTCCGCTTTCCCCACATATGGATCGATCCGACGTAGCCATATTGCCATCATAAAAATACTTGGGGAAGGGACCGTGACCCGAGATGTACTGGGTGAGAAAGTAGTAGGTTGATATTGCGGTGTTTTCATCAGGCTTGGGTAGTATTTCGAATATAAGTTGTCCTTGTGGTCTTTGTTCCCATTGACGTTGCCACTTTTCATTCGCCATTTGTTTTAGTTTGTACTTTAATGCTGACTTACGCCATGGGATATGAATTTGAGATCCTGTTTGTTCTAGTGCTGCCTGTTTTGCTAGAAAATCAGCCCTTTCATTTCCTGCACAGGCGTTGTGCCCTCTGGTCCATGAACAAATTTTTTATTACTTGTGCTTATGATGTCTTGAATTTGCCTGGCTATTGGAGAATTTGTGTGCTGTTGTTTGATGGTATGTATGGCGGACTGACTGTCGGTGATTACATGGATGGTATCTGTATTTAAGTCTCTAAGTTGCGTAATGCTGTTCAGTATGGCTATGAGCTCTGCTTGATATACGCTGTTTTGCGGTCGAAGGTAACCTTGCCATTCGGAGTGCAAGCCTGTTTTTGCTTTTATGGTGACCACCGCTTCCTACCTTATTTTCGGTCTTTGAGTCATCCGTGTATGCAGTAAAATCAGTTGATAGAGATTGCAATTGAGATTGTGAAGACCCAGAACCAGATGTCTGTTATATTTCGGTGGCTTTTCTTAGTAGTCTTGTGGATTGAAACTGGCGTCGTTGTACGTGGTAGTTTTCTTGAGTTGTAGGATCATTGTGGACAGTGCGTCGATCTCTGTTTGAATTGGTAGTGGAGTCATCTCGGCTATTGTCTGCAGTGCGTTGGTGAAAGTTGTTGAGAATGATCGGGTAATATTGATCAAGATATTATTATTGGCCAAGATCTTTGAATTAAGAGTCCGAATTTTTCTCGCTGTTATGGGAAAGGCCCAGATAACAGCTCCGTAGGTGATTATTTTATTGACTACTGTCTTTAATAGTAGTAGACAAACTTACTATGAGCGCAAAAGACGTAGACAAAACTTACTTAGTTTAGCGACAAAGTATGGATAACTCTACATCCAGTCAGTAAATCCATAAAGAAGAAAAGTAAAAAAATTATGCCTAAACTCGAAGGTCTTATCTAGTCATTACTAATAGATCTCCCACAACATATGACATTCCAAGATCCTGCTATTCCTGATCAAGTATTAGGTACTTATCATACCAGTATGCTGAGACTATGAACTGCCTCCGTCGAAAGATCAAAGACCTGTGACCCCGGAAAAGAGGCATACGGAAAAGAGGCAGACCTCGCAAAAATTTAACTATCCAAAGAGGACTCTTCGTCGAGACGTCATCAGAACCCGAGGGAGTCTGTAACCTCATGGTAAATGACAACAGTCAGAGAAGTTTTGAAAGAAAACGGTTTAAAAAGAAAAGCTAACAACTCAGCCGTTAGTTAGAGATTCGACAGATTTATTTCCATGGACATAACTTTTCCTCTTGTCCCAGACTAAATTCCGTTATGTTACTTTTTATTAATTTTGGCGTGTAAGTTTCTTTATGTAGTATTTAATTACATTCTCTTTGTTAAATGTTCAAAGTCTCTTTCAGTTAAATGTTACCAGTTTTGCTTACAGTTTTACAGCTAGCCTTGAAAACAACGCTAAATAATGATTATGTATATAACATTCCGCATTTCCTCACCCAATCCCCCCTTTTTTTACTAACTTTACCGTCCGAAAATACAGAAGGGAAAATTATGCGAATAATTTAATTTCCGAAGGACGTAGTCATATAGTAAGAGTGTAACAAATGAAAAATAGTCTTTGGTAAATTACAGGTAATTATCACAACATTATTTCGTTAAAAGAAACCTGCATTCCAATAGCAATAACAATACATAGTGATGTTAACTTAACAATAACTAATAAGTTATCATCATTTCTGCTTCTCTGTAATTGAATCTCGCCCATTCTTATTGATGTCTCTGCTTCTTTTGGGCCTGAAATCATCCGTAAGTAATTAGAGAAGATGAATGTGCAGGTAACTCCGCGAAATCATAGACTGAATGTCGGTTCTTGTTTGCTTCGCTGTCATTGGTCGGTTCTTGTGTTAGGCTACCATAAAATTCAAGAGTTAGAAAAAAAAAAGGTTCGACGTGACCTTCATAGGTAGTTTGCAAGGGTTTATCTTTGATAGTAAGACAAGAACAATCACTACAAGGATGAATCGGTTTTAAAATTTAGGAGAGCTCGTTCTCTTAACTCATTAAGGAAGAGAAAAATTACGCGAATATTTTTAAATATTTCAGAGCCTAGGAGTTATCAGCTAGGAGGAAAAAAATGCGGTATATAATTCTGAAGGCTTCCTATGTTTTAATTCCTAAAGCCATTTTTATTTTTCTTTGTAAATGTTAAGAAAATAATGTTCATTTATAGATTTTGTCGGTACTTAAAACTCTAAGATTTCTCAATACTATAATTTTCTTGCTTGTGTGCATGATTTCTTTGAAAGCGTTTGTCAAAATTTAGAGAAACTTTGATCAAATTGTATAAACTCTATATTTGCATAAAACTATCTATTATTTTTTTTTCGCCTAAACCCTTTTAAAAATTACATTTAATGATGTCTATTTTGAGCCATTTACATTTAACGATGTCTATTTTATTGTTAACAGAATAGTCTATTTTGAGCTCTTAAGTTCCAAAGATTTATTTTTCAAGAAAATGTTGTTCGGTTACTTTTAAAGCAAGTGATTTAAATTGTACATTTGTTAACTAATTTATATAAAAAAGGAGAAAGCTAAAAATAATAATTTCTTTCTTCATATTGCTGCTCGCACTGCATATACATTTTTATGCCGAACACGAAAAAGGTTATTTTTTTATATTTTGACATCTGAAGCATAATGTAAAAGCGCAAAATATACTATAAAGGATACATAAATACATATTTTTACATCAGTACGGATTCATAACGGCTTGAATTCACACAAAACCGATGATAGCTTGATGAATTCTTTTTTTCCAAAACACTTTTCCAAAAACACGTGGCAAACTTGGCGACCATTTGGCGACATTTTGGTCCGATCCTTGCATAACTGTAATTGATCCCTATACGTAACTGTAGCTGTATCCGGCCCTTATATGTAGCTTTAACCGTATATACCTTCCAGCAGTTTCGAGAAATGGAAGATACTAGAGATTTCTGGGCGGTCGGGGGGAAAAACTATTTAAGATCGGGGGAAAGCATCAGATTCTCAGTTGTTTTTTAGCTCAGAGCGGACTTCGAAATATTGAGAAATCGTGCTCTTTAGATGCGCTTCGCACTGTGTTGTGTTTAACGTTATTAGTAGTTAGAAGGCACAACTAGTGATTGTGCTCTCTTGTGCTGAAAAGAGCTGTACGAGTACTTCTGCAGAAAGTTTCAGAACCTGTAAAGTGTTAATATCGGGAAAAAAATTTTCAAGCTACCATCGATTCTATGTGCATTCAATCTGTTACGAACAAGTATGCAGGCAACAATGTTATAATGGACATTTGCCCAATATAATGTACTACTGCAACTATCCGTCACGGCTTCAAAACCTCTAATCGAGACATTTGTAAGTATCTTGTTTTTAATCGATTCAGCATAAACTCCAGTTACAGCCAAATTAAACTGATCGTGGAGAAAAAAGCAAACTAAAACCATTTCATGTAATAATAATTATAAAACTGAGAGTTACCCAAATTAGGTTCTTTGAAATCACGATCTGAGCTCGTGAAAAATCCATTTCTAGGTTTTCCGCGTATGATCGCTAAGTTCACTTTCACTTAGCATACTTTAAAAACCTTTATAAATGAAACTAGCACAAGACATCCAGCTTATAATTAATTAGTGCATTTTTCCTAAGAAACAGCTAAGCAAAATTATGGACTCCTGCGTGAAAGCACATAAAATAAAATACCATGGACAGGCATTATTGGTTTTAAGGTACGAGTCTCGAGATTTTCTGAAATCTTTGTAGAAAATATCAAAATTTAGCTTAATTTGAAAGCAATGACATGTTCGTTTTTCCTCATTGGAATTCTTCATGAATTATTGTAAATGTAGATTTTTAAATAACAAAGAAATAAGTTTTGAATATCGCAGAGAGGTGACAACATCTAATAATTTGTATTTATTGTCAGTAAATTGTATGGTAGTTGCTCTCATGTCGGAAACTGAAGCATCACAGGAAGTTTGTGCCAAAGATAATGAATTTCGCTACAGACGTTCAACCATGACTTCATCCACGCCATTGCCAAGACATTGTGAAGATAGGAATCTAAATTTCGGTTCTGATGAACACATGTTTCTTCGAAACAAGACGGAAATAGTTAATAGGATGAATTCTAATTTATCTGACGCTGCTGAACAATTATCGCCGCTTCCTAACTTATATATAAAAAATTCCCTTTCGTACGAGTTTGATTCTACTTCGTCCAATGAAGATAATAATACTGATGCTAAAAAAACTGAAAATGTTTTCAATAATTTTTCATTTCAAAATTCATATTCAAATGCGGAAGTTACAGACGGTAATCATATTGATCGTACTGCTACCAGTAAATTGCGAAGGCAGCCTAGTTGTTCATTTCCGTTGTTTGCAGTTGAAAATAATTCTCTGTATTCAGATGAGAATAGTTCACAAGGAATATCGCTAATATCTCCGACGCCTAGGAAGAAAGATGTTCTTTCGTCTTCCAAAATAATTTTGGAAAAGCGTGTTTATCAATCAAATTTTTGTGATAGCAGTTTAGCCGGAAACGAATCTAAAGAAGAAATGAGCATGTCAACATACTTAACGCCTAAAGAAGCTATTATGGAAACTCCTGTTTGTAACATTTACTCCAGTTCCCGCATTTCTGAATGCGTGACTTGCCAAGATCCGAAAGCAGTCACAGAAAATAATGAAATCAGTAACACTGCACATAGAAATTCTTCTCGTGAAATTGCGGTAGAGCAACATTTTTGTTTAAACAATACACACACCGATATAGATAAATGGAAATCCTGCGGATATAGGAAGAAAGACGGTGAAAACAGCGGAAGTTCGAGAGGCAGCTGTTTTGACTCATTAGTGACATCTTCCACCACGACAGATTCATTGCCGGGAAACCTGAATGAGAAATTAGATAGTGATGTAAAAACCGCGTGCAATAATTGCCCTCTCCCGAAATCAGAATCACCGCAGCACGAGATCGAGAGCTTCATTCCGTTGAAGAAGCCAGAAACAATCCTTTTCACGAATGATTGTAAACATTCAACAGAAATATTAAATTTTGGTAAGAGATTGTTAGAAGAAGACAGTATAGCTGAAGAAGGGTCTCTCGGCAGAGGAAAAGAAAACGAATTTTCTATTTATTTAACAGCGAAAAAATATAAACTAGACGACGAAGAAACTCCCGCTTTTCAAAAGAAAAATAAAATCCATCATTACAAAAATTCTGTTCATCACTCAGATTCAGGAAATGCCTGTTTCTCGTTTCCAGCTAAAGAAAGTGAAAAAAATAACACTGATAGACTGCATGTGAATGTTAGTGATAAGACTTCAAGTAGAGCATTTAAGTGTGGGAAAAAAGGTGTGGTGAATAAGGAAGATTATTCTAACCTTACTAAAACGAATGAAATAAGTTTCGGTATTCTAAGTAGAATCACGAAAGAATATTGTAATCAAAACGGAAATGTCTTAAATGACAAGTGTCTCAAAGATTCAAAAAATAAATCTTTCTCAAACTCATGTGTGCAATCTAGCTGTGCTAGAAAGGCTTATCTAACAAAGTTGAGGAAAAAACCGTTGATCATGTCTCAGTCATTCAACCAGTTTCGCTCCGGTATTTCCCATCGGATATCAACCAAAGGTTTTAATGATTCTAATACACATAATTCAGAAATTCCTGATTGCCATGGAAACATAGAAAAAGGATGCAAGGGCATAAAAGTAAACACATTTGTTTCTGATCAGCCGGAGCCAATTAAGGAGTTTTTTAATAGCCATCGAAATTCAAATTCAAGATCAATACGTGCACTCAGGGAAAAGGGAATTCGAGATTCGGCAAGTTCAAAGGGAAAAGAATGGAAGTATAACTGCAAGGAAAGGGAATGTGAAGATTTAATTAACTCGTTAATTAGGAATGTTGAAGATAATGAAACATTTTCAAAAAGTGCTAATTGTATTGAACGAATTGATTTAAACAATTTCTCGCTAAACAACAAAAGAAATTTACTAACTTGTTCAGGTGAATGCGATAAGAATACAAATGATCCCAAAGAATCTGATAATATCTCATCTCAGATAAAAAGTTATGTCATTGAAACTGCATCTGGAAGCTTAGAAAAACTTTTAAATGATAAAAATGCAAAAAACGATCTTCTTGAAGAAAGCAATTGCTTCATGGAATGCTACGAACATAACAGAAGGCAAATCTGCAATCATTCTTGCAGTAAAACTGATGTGAATGATAATCAAACTCGAATACCTTCCACAGATACTGGAAACAAATTAAGGAATATTGGTCAACGGCTGCCAAATAAAGAAGCAGTATTGCCGATAAATGATTCCAGTAAAGAGTCCTTAAGTAATGATAAGGAAACAAAAATATCAGCAGTCTTTCACGATGATAACATTAATCATTCATTGCCGGATAATAATATCAACATTGCAACTTCCGAACAATGCGTTCGAAAAACAGAAATTCCGTCAAAAACTCTTAGAGAAGGAATTGAAAATAAAATTATCAATAAATCCAAAGGAGAAACTGAAGAACAATCCCAAGAGATTTCTTTCTTTAAATGCGAACTACTAAACGACGCTCAAGCGAAAACATCTAGAGGAATCCCTAGATTAAAATTACTCAAGAAGTGTAATTATTCGAAGGGCATCACATCTGTTCAGGATAGCGGCGTGGGCTTAGAATCTTACGACATTATTCCTAAATCTAACTCTGATACACAACTGAAATCCCTTGGCTTAGCTACTGCCGATGTTGGAGTAAACACTAGTCCAATAATCTGTACTAATTGTGGAACGTTCTGGAGCTATGATGGACATAACAAGAAATCCATATATAACAGAAATTTACGTAGACTTGAACAAGAATTAATCACCTGTCCTACAGTTATCACACAATACCCGGCATTACACGAGCTCTTTAGTGTTGACAACAGTGTGTCAAAAATGATCCTTACAGCTCTAGCTAGCATAAATAACGGCAAAGGCGCAAATGTAACTCAAATAGTAAAGTACCTCAAGCTAAACGGAATTTTCATGAATACATTCAAATCGAATGATAATGTCAAAAAATTCTTATCAGCTGCAAGTTTTTTGGGCATTCTCAAGATTAAAAAGAGAGGTGTTTATATCATTTCGAATGAAGAAACGGTTGTTCAAAAAAATAAGAGAACGAGTACTTTTGTTGGGCATAAAAATAACTCACCACCAGGTGAAAATAAAATTTTTGCGCAAACTTTAGTTAGAAAACCTGTGAAGAAGTCAAAGACGGAAGTTGAAATCATAAGAAATTCCATTGAGAACCCAAGTATAGTGGTTAAACATTTGCGTTCCAGAACAGTATTTTGCTGGAAATAATTGTTACTTTTGATGGGGTATTCTTGAATGTAAAGAACAAAGCTAAAAATTAAAATTTTGCAAGTTTTCACTGATTAAAATTCTCTGCTTAATTTATTTTTTGCTTCTAAAACATCCCCAGGAGTATATGTGGTAAGTAAATAGATAATAGCAGCTAATTTTAGAACGTGCAGATTCAAAGCAGAAAAAGAAGAATTTAATGTAGCAGTTAATAATTAAAAAATAAGGCTCACAATTATGGATGGATGTTTCTTTCCCCAGAAGCAGGAATTTATGCATTGTCGATGCACTTACATAGTTGCTTGGATAACGTTTCTAACTCAGTAAATTACAAGTTACGTTGCATCGTGCCGAATGATAACGAAACTTGAATCAACAAGTTAGCCACTACTCTAATATTTGGAATAAAAAAATATTCTTAATTGGATACTTTTTCGACAATGCTTTGATAATTCAACGTTATTTTGATAAGAGTCTTAGAATCTTCAGTAAACGTTCAAACACATCTCGGAAATCAGCTGCAGCACAAAAGAAAAGTGAACGAAGAAGTATATATTACATGAAATATTTATTTTTGGAAGAAAAAAATCCAATATTTACAACAGAAGATTCTCTTGCGCTTCTTAACTGCGTAATATCCATAGCTGGCAGGGATCCTAGTGAGCCTACTAGTAGCGTAGGAGAGAGGAGAAATTTTCAAAACACATTTTTCAGTTCGCCTTTCCTCTCATTTCATACATTCAAATTTTTCTTTCGATGTTTATTGCTAACATGCAAAAACGAAATTAAGATATATGGCTAAATAAATACCTTTATTCTCGTAATTTTTTTCTCTTTTAGTTGCACCAGAAAGTTCAACATTAAAATAAGTAGCAAGAGATAGGAATTTTAATTATTTTAAATGTATTGAGATTGTTCCAAAGGAAACGGTAGGAGAAAATATGCCTCTGATTATCTTTTAATGTTATTAAACTTCGATTTCACATATCCATTTTCCTTGTTTAAATTATGTTATTCTTGCTCACAAATCAATTTATCACCAATTTAATTATATAATTGTAAGGTTCATTTTATTACTTAACCAGTTATTTTATATTGGCGAATCTGTACTATCATTTCTCCCTTTCTATTTTCCTGCCAGTATGCAAATTAGTTCGCGTATTTAAATGAGGGTTTGAAAACGTTTACAGACAGCGCGTTCTGTCTGCTGAAGGCTACGTTACTAGTTTGCTATTGTCTTCGGCATTGCTTTATCTTGCCGACAGTGCTTTCACGCCAGTGTAAGCTTAAGAGACAACTTTTGCGATTAAAATTCTGTTTCGGTTCTCGCCATGGTGCTGGCGGATTTGTAAGCACACGATATGCCTTCTGTTCAGTTAAGTTCAAGGGGTCTTTTACACCCTTCTTACGATCCAGTTTTCATCTCTAGACCTAACGCTAAATCACTTACAGTCTTGTTGAGGATTAGCTACAAGTTACTTTTAGTGAAAGGCTAGTACCTCACGCAATATCCAAAAATATCCTATTAATTTCATTACTAAAATAAAATTGCACCGTGTGCATATATACTGAAGAAATTTTTAGTATTTGTGAATGTCGGACACATTCTGTATGGAGATACTTCCTTTTGTTTCACGATGCCACGTGCGATACATTTTTTTCGTACATGCTATTTTATTGCCTTTTTCTATTTAGAAATCTTTAAATAAAGTATTTAAGAGACAACTTTATTAAAGTCTTTAATTTTTTATCTTTATTAAAGTCTTTATCTTTAATAAAGTATTTTTAAATATCAGTACATTAACAAAAAGTAAGGCTACTAAACTTGTAACAACTGTGTGTTTCTTAGACTTATTAGGAAACAAACAAAGTTCAATCTTGGAACTTAAAACCAAAAGAATTTAACTACGAATAATTTGGTTAGTTTAGGAAAATATTAGATGAAATGTCTGTGCAAGGTTAGCTATTTTATAAACATTTATATCATTAGTACAACTGCTAACAGACATTTCTAACTTCTTGCATTATGTAGAATATATATAGGACTTTTTCGACGACTTAGGATATATATTAGATTTATATACAGCCATTATTCTAACATAGGTATTTTGACACAAAATCGGACTTTTTCTGAAATAGCATACCCATTCTTTTACATAATTCTATTCTACGACTTAAATGATGCCACACTGCCAAGTTTTGTAAAAATCACACGAGTAGTTTTTAAAAAATTAGCTCCCAAAATTTTGGCTCCTCAATGTTAATTGAATTTGGTATATATTTATTAATATCTTTTTTTATTAAACTTATTTGATTCTTCCTTTCATCTTTCGAAATGTAGGCTCATTCCAAATAAAATTCGCCTATTTTTTATGATTTATTTTTAAAATTTGAATTTTTAAATCATTTTTATAAATTTTTCGACAGCAGTTTTGAGTTATAACCTACAAGATTTTTACCATCATCTTAAAGTAGATGTATTTCTAAGCATACCTGCAAAATATTAGAGTTTTTTTATTCAAAATTTCATTAGATATACGTGAATTTACATATCGGCAAGTTTTGAAATTTGGCATATATGTTATGAGCGAATGTTGTTTACGCACTTTGCTAAGATTATTTGAAAGTATGAAAGTTGATCTTTTTTCCGTCCTGTACAATGAAAAAAGGAAAGAAAAATAGTGTTGCATGCGTACGGGTTCGTAATGGATTGAATGCACAAGTCGATAAAAAGTTAATGAAATTTATTCTTTTCAGAAGAAATAAAACAAAATGCTGAAATATTTCCTCAGAGATATTCGTACAATATCAAAATATCTCAAAAGTTAAACAGAACTCAATTCAAAACAGAGAAACTAATTCAATCTCACAGCGAATTCACTACAATAAATAACAGCATTAAGTAAACAAACAGTTCGCTTAAAATAACAGCAGCTGAGCTGAGGTGTTTTAGTTCGGCTTTTATAAGCTTTTTAATTATTCACGAGAACATTCTGATAAAATCTATAAATATCTCGATTTTTCTGGATGGCAACAGCAATTACGAGATATTTATTTATTAAATATTAAAAGCACGCGCTCTTGTATTTTTACTTTTCCGACGCAGCTTTCTCTTCAAATTCGTCTGCGTTGCACGGGGAAATAAAACAATTTTAATTACAATTCTAAATAAATACGAAATCCGTAACAATAGGTTGCTATAAATTAAGAAGTTCGCTAAGTGAATTTTTCTTGGCGCAACTGAAAAAATTGCGCTAATAAATTTTTAAATTTCTTCATAAATTTCTCACCAAAAATTACAAAATTCAATATCTAGGCATAATTTGAGTCGTAGAATCGAAAAATGGAAAAACATTGGCATGTTATTTAAAAAAAAAGTCCGATTTTGTTTCAGAATAGCTATGTTAGAACAATGCTATATATAAATCTAATATCGCGCTAAGTCGCGCTTTCGAGACATGAAAAACGAAAGTTGAATTTCGTCAATCGAGCAGTGTACCTCATCTAGAAAACTCATCTCTAATTTTTACATATCTCCACTGCCATCTGCTATTGTCCTTTCTTATAATTTCTTTAGGGCTATATCTGGTAATATCTATGCTTCAGCGATCTTCTTACGCTGTTCACAATTTTCATTAGAGATGGGAAGAATCGTAAAAATATTTTAGCTTTCGAACTGAAATCCTAAAATATTTCTATAATCTTTCGACTCTTCCGAATCTGCTACGTAAATATAATAAGAAGGGGAAGTTTATTTAATACTAAACGATTTTCATTAAAGCAAAATTTGAAATCTGTGTTTGATAAAAAATGTATTTTAGTATTTAGTATATTATTTAGTGTATTTTAGTGTTAAGTTGTTTTTTTAAATATACCTAAAATTATTAAGAAAATTAGAATTAATTTTAACGAATAAAATGCTAACTAAAATTCTCTAATCTGAAGCTTCTATTTCTAAATATAATTTGTCAAAAATACTTAAATAAGAGCTCAAATTTTTATTTGAGCAATGTCCCACAATCTTTTTATATCAAAACATGTATAGAGGGGTTAATATTTGTTCCAGAGTTAGCGTTGTTAGATATTAAGAATGAAATTTTAAGTTCTGTCCAGAAAGTTAATGTGTGGCAGTCGGTGCTGCTACAAGATGATACTGTTGATCCATGTTCATTGGAATTGCAACAATTGTATTCTCTTTTTTTTTTTTTTCCAGACGCTGAGCTGTTAAGATATTTCGATTTCCAGAAACACAGAAAATTTTTAAATAAAGCAAAGCGAATTTCAAGCCTTGAAACCACATAAAAAAATATAAACCAGGTCCAGCCATTTAGTTTTTCTGCACTGATTCATATCGACTAGACTATCTCGCTTTGTACAACTTGTTGAACCCAATTTTGTTACAAAAAGTGAAGTTCGTAAAATGTTTCTCCATGAATAATCGAAAGTTTCTTTTGAAAACTAATCTTTCCAAGCAGCAGAGCTAAATCGTGAACAATTTTTAGGTTATGATTCGAATGAAGAAAAACAATGCAAAATTTGAATTTTTGAATCTGGAAGCATGGTTGAAAATTCATGGAATTCGAAGATTTAAATATCTCTTCCCTAGGTTAAATCAACATTCAATTTTGGCTAATTTAAGAAACGCAATTGTATTTTATTAAATATTCTGTCATTACTGGCATTATGTGTAAGAATTTCAAACATTCTGAAAAATTTGGAAGAATTCGGTTTTGCTTTTAAATACATTTTTAAACTGCCCCAAACTTTTAACACTGCATATATATTTTAAAAAATTTGGTACAAAATACGTTTTAAATTGCTATACACTTCGCCACATACCTGATTAATATACTTTGAACTGTTTACTGAAATTTCCATTTCATTAAAATAAGTTCAATATTTTTCAGAGGATTATCATTGAATTTTTTTCCAATTATGAACTCTAGACACAAAAACTGAAATATATGTAGATTTAAAACTAAATTAGATTATTAGAAATTTACATGTTTCAATTTGCCTGCTTAGTTCATTAATCAAGACATTTACTTAACTATTTTTACTTTATAAAGACCGGCATTCTATCTTCAATCCATCATATTTAATTCCAATATTATTCGCTTTCGCTCAAAATGCTTTTAATTTAATTAGTAAAATTTCAGGAACTTCTTCCAAAACATTCATTGTTTCTACAGATTCTTTCCTGTTTTTAAAATATACAGTTAAAAACAGTTACGGTAACGGAACGGAGGAAATGCTGGAATTGATTTAATAAATTTCCAAATTGATTTAAGCAGAATTTAGAATTTCTTTATACGTTAATAAATAATATTTTTACGCATCATACATTTGTAATATTTGTAATACCTGTGAGAATGCATATAAAGATAATAAATGGCTTGTGGAATGACTTAATTTCTTGACAATCAGTTGTAAGAGCCGTATGTCAGAATCGATGGAAAACATTTCTTTACTAATTAAAATTCGAAACTGTCAAATTAAGATATTTATTTTTGTTTTTCAAAAGGTAGAGAACAAAGGTGGTGGGGGCAATAGTAGTGCAGTTTAAAAAAAAAGAAGCATTTGACATGGGCTGTAATTCTTTTAGTATAGTTTGTGATTTGGTTTAGACATGTTGTGTTTTTGTAGCTACATTTGTTTTTTGCGTACGTCGTAAGAATTGTGAAAATAAAAGTGTTTTCCACAAAAATTAGTCTTCAAGTACTGTTTGATGATTTTCTACCTATTAAGCTCCAGCCGGAATTTCGATCCTTTGGAAGGAAAATGATACAAACCTTTTTTGCTAAATTTTGAATTTTAGGAATTTTGAAATTTTCGAACTTTTTATCCCAAACAATAATCGACAATAATAAATTTTTTCAACAATAATCGAGGAATTAGATCTTTAAAAAGGGGATTAAAATACTCTTAAAAATATTCGCAATAAGAAGTTTTTGCACATTTTTCAAGAATGAAGTTGCCGAAAAAATTTTACAATCTTTAGTAAATTGCAAGCAAAAACAGTAAAATGTAGAAAGGAATAAAAAGTTAATTATCGTCAGAGTCAAAAAGTGCGAAATCGCGTACATTTTACGAATGTTAAAAAAAAATCTGAGATCAGAAAATGATCAGAAAATTGACATCCATCACACACTTATTACAGTTCATGCTACTACTACATATCTCATTTACAACTATATTTTACATTTTTATTGTTAGCCTTTCTCCCATGTGGCTAGACCCCGTTTTATTTTAAATAATATCGTAACCTAGACCGGAAATTTTGTTTCTTAGCTTTCCTTCTTCCACACGTTTGTGATTCACTGTGTTATGTATTTATTTTTCCACACTTCCGAAAGAAATCTTGTATTTGCTAAACTAAATCGCCTCTCGTTGACTCGAAAGAACGGGAAATTTTATGACTCTTGTATTTAACCCAGATCCACAGCCTCGTAAAAAAGGGAGAAAATTCGTTTTCCTTTCACAAAAATAATAACAACTTTTGAGATTTACGTCTTTTCAAGAAAGACTTCAGAAGTAGGATACCAAGATCACTTCCGTCAGTGACGAAAGCTTGACGTCAGGAGCAGATGATCTTTGTACTGCGCTGAAAGAAGAGGAGTCCGTCACATGTGGTAATGCTTTTCAAGCATGTTATTTTGTCTGTGGTTCTAAACAGGCATTCCTTTAACAAAGCAATCTGTCCTACGTCATCATCGGTTAACCTCCTACAGACTACTGTAGTTTAATGATTTCGTTTATGCGTTTTATCGCGTGGTGCATTTGTATTTTAAACCTGCTTTAGATACTAGGAAATCTGGTTTCTCCTTTTATTTCCTAAGTCGCTAAAAATTTTCGCTTTCTTCAGTCTTTTAAAATCATTTCGTCTTTCTTCAAATAAAGGAATCAAATTAAACGATGGAATGAATATGTATTAAACTGCAGTATGATAACCAAAATGACGTTGCTAGAAACTCTCATTAAAGTTCAATTATTAGCCCAAATGGGTATTAATCTCGAAATGGATTTTGCGCTGAATCACTATCAATGGTGTATTACTTTTCAAATTATTGCCACCAAATATTATCGCCTTGTATTACTTTTTTAAGAAATTAAATAATGGTAGAACCTGCATGAATGTATGCATATTCCTCTCACAGTGAAAAAACGAAGGCACCTAGATCCATCAGATTCTGATTAACACAGTCCTCCTCCCGAACATGCGCACCTGGAAGCCTGAATTTTTAATTTGGTATTCACTTTATTTTATATTTTGTAAATCTTCATTGGGTTTTTGATTAACAAACTCAAAGCTTTGAAAGCGAGCAGTGGCAACACTGTGCGAATTAAAACATTGTTAACTCCAGCGCGCGAGACTGTCTAATAAGCAACCAGGAACAAAAGCATTTTTTATGCATAATATGTTACTTACATCGTAATGATACATTAGTTTCAGTTCTACAAATGAACAGCCTAAAAAGCTGTTTAAGATTATTAGTCCCTTCACGCGACGGGCTCCTGTCATTTATAAGCATTGGCCACTACTAAGGCCGGAAGCGGGGGTCTCTTTATTATGGATCTAATAGGTGGGTCAACATTTGCCGCCTATGAAGGGACTGACAAATTACATCTCTGTCTTCTCAGAGATTCGAACCCGGGCCCTTCGGTAAGGTAGTCGGACTCATTAACCATTTTTCCCACTTTGGGCAGCAGACGAAGCTCCCCAGTGGCAGGTTGTAACCGTTTATAGTCGTTGTCCACTATTAAGGCCGGAAGCGTTGGCCTCTTTATTATGCAAGCACCTAATACGTAGGCCACCGTTCCCTCTTGCTAATGGACGGACAAATTAAATGCATGCCTTCTGCGGGATTCGAACTCGGGCCGTCTAGCAGTCATTAACCAGCTTCCCGTCTGGAAGGCGACATATTAAAGCCAAATTTCTGACGACATGCATTAGATAAAAGCTGCTTTTTATAGCATAAATATCAGTTTTAACCACGTGGCTGAAAATTAAATACTTTGCAAAGGGAAAAACGTGCTGAAACAAGGCTTAATGTTGGAAATTTTAATCAGATCAAAGGAATGAATTTTATGAAATATTACAAAACGAAGTTTAAATTGAGAATCAGCGCATTAAATATTTCTTAATTTATACTTCTCATTCAAAATTGAGTTTACAGTGAGAGCTAAAACGGGTTGTCGAAACGGGATGCGAAGAGGCGGTTAACGTCACCGACATTTGGCGGCAGTCCTGATTTACTCGGACTCATACACAGCGAGTGGGTGTAGAAGGATTATGCCAAAAATGCAGGTAACGTAAATGAATGTAAACCGCCGTCTGCTTCAATTCAAAAACAAATTTGAACCAAACTTTTTGAGTTGACTTTAGTATTTTGGTTAAAAATACTCTTTGCATGTAGAAAAAAGTATTAGTCACAGTGAATAAATAATTTGATATCAGCACAAAATGTAAATAAAAATAAATGATTTGATAATGCAGTAAAGAAATGTATATGAGGAATTCAATGTTAAGTTTTACGGAATCTTGATAAGTTAGTTTCACTAATTATATTCTCACACAGAGTCAGGAATGAAGGGTTTGAGTTCATTTAATTACGGCAAAGACCTCGAGAGCTGTCTGCGTAAGGGAAGGAATGTCTTTGTGGAGGAATTTCTAAGGAAAACTGACTCGTATACGTGTTACACATCGGGAAAACCACGAAAACGCCCATGCAACCAGCCCGTTCAACGGGATTCGAACCCCAACGGATCTGCCACTGTTTAGTGACTTCACCACTCGATCGTGGTGGGCCTGAGAGGGAAAAATAAAAGAGGTGAAAATAAATCGTTCTTTTCAGCTCTAACACGTGAGTCTCTAGAACTGGAATAATATCAAAGGCAGCATCAGGTATCACTTTTTTAGCCACTAAACCTTTAGCTTAATAATGAAGGAAGAAGAAATGTTTGAATTAATAGTTTATTTGCCATTGTAAGTTTGATTTACCATCAACAAAAAATAATAATAAAGTTCGAGATGAGGAACTGTAATCTGCTGTCAATTTCAATGTAAGGAGGATATAAATTACTCTAAAACCATATTGCATCTAGCTAAGTATTTTAAGATATGAATTTAATTTTATACGTTCAGTTTCTGATTCAGTTATAATTAGTTAGGACGAAGAAAAATAATTCATCTCATTAAAAAATGTATGTATAGAACAATCACCCTTACCAAGAAACAGATATGCCGTCTTTTGGGGATATTTTTGAAAAAAATCCCCAAAAGTTCGATTTTTAAAGTTTCTGGGTAATTAATTTAAGCATATTTTAAACTAAAATTAAGCGCAGAACACTCTGCGCTTTTCTTTATAGAATAACAGAGTGATAACATTTTTTCGGAGGGGAGGGGGGATGCTGATAAAAATTGTTTGCTTGTAAATTATTTCGGGGAAGTAATTGTAGAATACTGAAAAGATCAGGTGCCTGTTATTAAAGTTTAGAATTCGTCCATGCGTTCATTTAATATAAAAATACTTGAAGCAAGTTTACTAAAAAGTAATATGCTTAACATAAATATGACGAGGACCAGCTCCAAATGACACAGCCATTCGCTTAGGGAGTCGATTTTCGAACGGCGAGTGTTCTCATAACAGACAACTAAAGAAAGGCATATTTCGCTTTGAATTATTAATATCTTCAGTTCCTACGGACAGCCAACAATAATCACCTAAAGGGTCGAAAACGTTACAGCTGGACTTAAATAGGATGCCACACTCCAAAAAGGCCCTTATTTTCCTTTTTATCTCCCCCCCCCTTTTCTTTAATATGTTGAGTTTTAGAATCAATTAGCTAAAAAAAGTCTTATTTTTTAAGATTGCATAATTGTTCCTCTCTGCATTTCAGAAATGCAAATCCTGCTTCATAAATATCGTTTACTGTCATTTATTTCCTTCAAAATCGATTGTCAAATCAAAGATCAATCAAAGATTTGAATAAACGGAATCCGATTCATGCAGTAAAAAGAATTATCATACACTGAGAATATTATCTGAGAAGAAGCAAATGTAAAAATGCAAAATTTCATCCCCTTCCGTTAAAATAGTCACCGTCATTCTAATCATCGGTTGTGCTGGGTAATTAATTGATAATTTTAGAAAAACTGATTATAAATATATTAATGATTTATACTTGGCGTCAACTATTTGATCAAAACTTTAGCGTTTTCAGCATTTTATATGTAAACGCATAATAACAGTGCATACGAAGAATAACAGTGCATATGAAGAACATTATACGAAAGAAGCGAACTGGGAAAATTTGATCTTTTATTTCTATATAAGAACTGTAAGCTCTGAGTCAGAAAAGAATTTCTGAATATTGAATGAAAGTTAATTAAAAATGCAAAAAGAGAAAATTTTAAGAAAAGAAATAGTTAAATAAATAGGAGAATAAAAAAGAAATGCACCTTTTTATTTTCGATACCTTTTACAGATGATTAATCATTAACACAAATATTCATTTTCAAAGCAAAGTATGGAATAATTAACTCTAAAAGCCCCAAGATTAAAAATAAACTATGAAATATAATAATCAATCACGTCAACTATAATTCCATATTTTGCTTCTCATAGCAAAGTTTTAAGAAACCGAAATGGATACTTGTTTATGACTTTTGTAACCACAATAAATTTTACATCTCAAGATAAAAAGTTTTACAAAGTTAATAAATCCCATTTGAGTTTTTATTTTAATTTCAAATAATAAGGAAGGGAATCATTGAAATTAACAAAGTTTATCATCCTCTTCAGCAAGTGAAAGGCTACACAAAAGCAAAGCTTGCCTGTCTACGAAAACGAATGATATATGCTAATTTATTTCTCATTCATATTACACATTTCACACCTTAAAATTTTCAACATTTTATACAAGTTTAAAATTTTAAATTGAACAGTGAGTGATTAGAAATCTGAAATCGTTTATACAGCTTTCAACTATATATTTTATTTTTCCGTTTTATTTATTTATTTATTTTATTATGAGAGAAAATTTGGATATTTATTTCAGTGTAACAGTTACGACTTATCTTGTTGTATTAATATTTTAAGATTTATACAACAAAATATACGGTAAATAATAAATAACATAGTTATAAAAAAAACAATAAGCCCAAGAAGCTTTCATAGAAAAGTGAATATGTGCTGTTGACATCGCGGGCATGTGCAGTTTAGCAACGTAAAATCTTCATTCGTATAGAAACTTCATAACTCTCATTCGGAACGCTTCTAGTAAACGAACTTTTATTGAACTTCTTCCATTTGTGAGCTTTAAAACAGTTTTAGAAAATAAATGTTACAGTATCACAACACAGCTATATGGAATAAAAATCTTAAGCTTTCCGAGTATTACAGTAAAATTTCAAAAACGTAGAGAATTGTTTGAAACGATTCATTGGATGAAATGCCTTAAACTAATGTTGATAAAAGTTTATTATACTTCTTCTGATTCAAGACCATGATAATATGTAACGATATTTTAACACTAATAAACCAATCTAAAAGGCTTTACTAGCGCCGGCATGCATAAGACTAAATCCTACTTACGCTCATGCCGTATGCAGACATAGCGAGATTATTTGTAATCGTACTGAAGACCAGCGTATTTCGTAGTGCAAACCATCTCTTGAGACTGCTAGAAAGTGAAACCAGGTGGTATTTTGGTGTACAGATCCTGTCTTCTTCCTTCTGACTTTTCTGGCAGCTATTGTGGTTGTTATAAATAGCACCTCTCCCCTCGTCAACCAGCACTCAGTTTGCGGTGGAAATTGGAGTAAAAAGTGAAATTGCTAGTGGTTTGGTAAACTGCACCTTGCTGTTCAAGTGCGAGAGATCCTTTTAGACCTGTTCCGCCCGACGTTTGCGTAACTCGCAGTAAAAAGGGCACTGTGTATCTGTTTTGTATTTTTCTAATTTTCTAAAATGATCCGCAAATAGTGATGCATTGAGATGACGAAAGC
The DNA here is from genome assembly GCA_000611955.2 of Stegodyphus mimosarum. Lineage (NCBI taxonomy): Eukaryota > Metazoa > Arthropoda > Arachnida > Araneae > Eresidae > Stegodyphus > Stegodyphus mimosarum. The sequence goes on from KK117374.1 coordinate 337,500, forward strand.
GTCTTTTCTTTTAACACTAATACAGTGTATCGTGAATTTCTTAAAATCTTACTGCAAGGCCTATCATAAGACTGATTACTATTCCATCTTTCTCACGCTCTTATGGGTGACTGCAAGGCCCACCAGTGGCCGAGCGCCAAGTCGCTGAACACTGGTAGTTCTGTCCGAGGTTCGAATCCCGCGAACGGGCTGATTGAATGGGTGTTTTCGGTTCCCCCCCACATGTAACGTGTATTCGAGTCAGTTTCCCTCAGAAAGTCCTCCACGAAAGCATCTCTCCCCTTAGGTAGGCTGCTTTGCGTAATCAAATGAACCAAACCAAGCACCATTTTACTATTGACTATACGCATTTTATTCGGACTCAGAAAAGAACGGCGATGACTGCATTTCTTATAGTGAACATTTCCAGTTTATAGAAATCGAGTTATAAAGCAGAAAATTATTGTCTTGTTAGATTCGTAAATATTTAGGAAGGTCTCTTAAAACGCTTCATCGAGTTTTCCATAAGACTGCGTTGCGAAGTAATGTTCAGTCACAAAATTTCTTTCTGCTTGAGGAAAACTCTTCTCGGTCTCGCATAATACAAAGGTATCATTCAATGAAACAATTTGTCGTTAATATCCGTTTTGAAATTTTCGCAAATTTTGAAAATTTCACGTATACGACTTTTGGATCATCCTGCACTTTGTCAGGTCTGGGTGCAAACGCATTATACTGGTTAAGTGTCTGCATTCTTTCTTTCAGTTTTGTAACAAAATCTGAATCAGTTGACCACGATGAAGTTTCATGCGAAAAGAAATCCGACGGTAATTTAAAACTGGTATAGTAAACTGATTTCAATGCTATAAGTCTGAATATCATTTTTAAACGCTGAAAGAAATCTGAATAAAACTAATAAAAGATCATCTGTCCATCTGGCATACTCACAAAAACGTTCAATTAATTATTCTGTTAGAACAAGGATAATAAGCTATAGTTCTAATACGATTTGTATCAATGAGCTTTGTAAATTATTGAAATAATTTCGGTTCCCGCTGAACACTTTCGTCTGTTTTTATAATTGTAGAAACATTTATTTTTCAAATCCATTTATCTAGTAAGGCCTTAGATACTGGTTCAGCATTTATATTTGGTGCTGACATAACTTATGCCCATGACATAACTTATACTATTTGTTTTGATAAAAGCACTCGAGGGCTCTCTGCCGAAGGACTTTGATTTGATTTGGTTAATTACGGCAAAACCTCGAGTTGCATAAGGGGAGGGATGTCTTCGTGGAAGCCTTACTAAAGGAAACTAACTCGCATACACGTTAAACGTGGAGAAAACAACGCAAACAACATGCAGCCACTATGTTCGCCAGGATTCGAACCCCAAACCGAACTACCAGTGTTCAACGACTTTACTGTATAGCCGGTGGTGAACATTGCCCATTTAGTAAAACGTCATGTAACACTTTAACAATAATTATTATCTTCTGATTGGTGGTGATAGTTCTATTAAATTAACACGAACATGGGCAAAATGCACATTAGGAAGCGCAAGTATACCTCTTAGAGTATATATTTATGAATTTTAAGGAACGCTGTCAAGATAGATGATATTTTTGTCTGATTTTGAATCATTCGTTTCAATTAGACTAAAAGCAATGACCTGTAATACGTTTCTTTGTAGCTAAAACTCCGAGGCCGGAAAGATTTTATAACTCTATCTGATAATATTTCTGAAGTTTTAGGTACAAAAGAACGATCTGTGTCTAAAGAAACGTCACAATAAATTTTTCTATCAATTTAAAAGTTTTGGTAACATATTTGGCGACTTTGCAAGGATTTTTTGCAGTACTTTAGAATGAACCAGAACAGTTTCTGAAATGTCTAAAAATTTATTGTTATTCCTAAAATCTATTTCAATGTCTTATAAATCGTGAGTTATTTACTCGGAGCCAGAAATTTGAGTTATAACTGCCGAAAATTGTTATATAAAATTTAAATATCGAGCTTGCTTGGAGAAATATTTATCACGTTTTCGCTTGAAAGCGTAAATGAGAAATTCTTTCTTGTGCGTTGTTGTCGTTACTTATGCTCACTTGTCTGAGAGTAACACCAGCCCGAGTCCAAGAAAGTCCTCATGGCAAGGAGCGCAAGATATGTCTGTCGTTGGCAACAACCTTGAGCACCTTACAGGTGACAGGGCGATTTAGCTCAGTTCTGAGCCCCAATTTTGATGGAGAGCATTCCGGGGGGGGACGGGTCCAAGGGTCTCCCACCCCTCTACCCTTCCACCAAACCACACGAGAGGGCTTTCGCCTCGCCGCACGTTTAGAAAGCCGCCATGCCGCACTGACATTATACTTTTACAAACACCCATGCCTTCTTTGGGATTCGAACCCGGGTCCTTCGGGAAGGCAGCCAGCGACGCAAACCACTACCGGTTGGGTGGCTTCTTATGCGTAAATATATGAAGTTCTGACCTCCTTAATGTTTCGAAAGCGTTTAACATTTGTGTAGATTGCCAGCAGTTCACGACCATACATGAATCATTTATTTTATGAAGGATTAAGTTTCATCGATAAGAAAACAATTGGTTTCCAGTTGTAAGTTGAATTGCTCAACATAATTGCAAATACGATGCATCCACCGAGAAATAAGTTTAACATTTGAAATAGAAATTCGAAGAAGAAGTGCTGCGGAAAGAGCTGCTTTGACTTTTGAAAACTATTTATAAGTTTCTTCTTCTAGTGTAGTTTAACATGTACTAAAACTTTTGCAGAAAGCCGAAATTTCCTTCTATTTTTTTGCCATGCTAGAAATTCTACTAAAGGAGAACGTATGCATGCTGCTGTTAGAATGAAATACCAATAGAAATTATATATTCCTGTAAGGTTCCATTATATCAATCTAACCAGTTATCATAATTAGATCTTTACTGTTACTTCTCTATTCCGTTTCCCTACCAGAATGCAAATTTAGTTCCAGAGTCTTAAACTAAGGTTTTTGGATAGTAAGACAGGGCGTCTTTCTGTCTCTCGAAGCAACGTTCGTAGGTTTCTCTATCTCTGCCCCTGACCATAGAAATCAGTAAAATTTTTTACGGGTATCCATAAAATTCTATGGGTTTCTGTTGATTTTCACTGGTTTCTGTTGATCTCTGTGGGTTTTCTTACTGGTTTCAAAATGCCTCATAGAAACCAGTAAAATTCTCTACTGGTACCCATAGAATTCTGTTGTTCTCTACTGACTTTTGCTGGTTTCTATTGATCTCTGTGGGTTTTTCTTACTGGTATCATCTGACACCCATACAACCAACATCAATGTCAGAACTTTCTACTGGTTTGTATTGGTTTATATTGATTTTCACTGGTTTTCTTACTGGTATCAATATAATAAAAATAGATGCCAAATAAATCTTCTGTTCACTTATATGGGTTTATTCTAATTTTCTAACTGGCGTCAATAAACTTCTTCTAAACAATGAAATTAATACTGGTGTCAGTAAACCAAAATTCATAGGCATTCTCGTTGTCTACTGATTATTTTAAATTATTTATTTATTTACTTTTATTTCGTTTATTTGTATACTGTTGAAAATAAGGTTTTTTCTGTTTTGTGACCAACAGAAAGCTTTAAATTTAAAAAATATACAGTGAACGATAGATTATAATTCTTCGGCTTTGCGTTATAGCTGCCGATGAAGATTTTGCAAAGATAGTTGAACCTTTGTTGGTACTTAAACGAAAAAAGACTAGGTTCACATGGACAGCGGAGGCGAACACGGCGTTTGAAGAACTGAAACACGACTTAATTGACGCCCCTGTTTTTAAATTCCCGGAAGGGGATCAAAATTTGGAGATTGCAGCGGATGCGTTAGACTACGCAGTTGGACCAGTTCTTTCCCAAAATGGGCAGCCAATAGCTTTTTTAGCAAGAAGCTTAATCAAACTCAGCGAAATTATACTGCAACTGAACGGGAAACACTCGCGGTCCTACTATCGGTGCAAAAATTTCGTGTGTACTTTGGAAGTGCCCCGATAACTGTGTATTCAGATCACGCGGCAGTTGGTCGCCTATACTCCGGAAAAAATCTTTTGCCCCGGCTCATACGTTGGACACTAAAATTGCAAGAGTTTAATTTAATAATAAAACACACGCTGGGGAAAGAAAACGTAGTTGCAGATGCACTTTCAAGAATAAGGATCGATGAAGACGGAAATACAATTAAATGTACAATGCTAACTGCGAAAATAATTGAATCCCGAGAAACAATAACCGCCGAGTTAAAAACGGGCCCAGAATTTAAAGACATTTACGCCTATTTGGAAGATCCCTAAAATTTTGAACACGTAGACTTAACGGCTGTTCGCAGTAGGGAGGGCCATTATGAAATTATAGATAAATTGCTCTTTTACACGAAAACAACCAACGATAATCAAGAATTGCGGCCGGTAGTCCCAATGAGTCTACGCTTAAGTATTCTAGAGGAGCTCCATGACTCGAAATTAGGAGCCATCTTGGTGTTAGAAAAACCCTGCAAAAAGATCCGCGAAGTGGTGTATTTTCTGCAGTTACACAAAGTTGTGATGGTGTATGTCAGGTAATGTCACTTGTGTCAATTAATTAACGGCGCTCTCGAGTTTACCCGCCCGGGTACTTAAATAGCATAAAAACTACTTTCCCAAATGAACTGGTTGGCATTGATTTGCTTGGTTCTGCCCTAGAACAAATATTAATAAAAACAGATACTTGTTAACCATCGTGAATCATTTCTCAAAATGGGTGAAATAATTCCCCTTAAACGGGCTTCAGCAAAAATAGTAGCAGATTCGTTTCTAAATAAATATATTTTAAAATACGGGGCACCAGTAAAAGTAGTATCAGATAATGGTAGGCAATTTGTAAGTAATTTACTTGAAAACCTGTGCACAAGCCTTAGCATACGCCATCTAAAAATGATACCTTATAGACCGCAATAAAATACTGCGGACTGCGTAAATAAGAATATAGTTAAAATTATTCGGGGATATGTTAAGAATTATCATGACCGTTGGGACAGCTACGTCAATGAATTAAGCTTTGCCTTCCGAACAGCAAAACATAATATCACACAAAAAAACCCCACAGAATTGTTCCTACGAAGAAAAATTTTAACGCCTTTGGATAAGCTATTTTTCGTTCAACAAAGACAGGAAGAGTTTAAATTGAATGATATTCAGAAAATTATTAATGAGGCCATCAAAAATTCTGATGCGGCAAGGTCGAAGCAAAAGTTATACTATGATAGAAAGATAAGCGATAAGCGACGGAGGACGTGGGCACCACCTCTCTACCATTATGGTTAATTGGTATGGCGCCACGTCCACCCTTATCTGAAGCAGGAGAGACCA
>KK117375.1:0-15344 GCA_000611955.2 Stegodyphus mimosarum
TCATATCCCCTATTAAAGACCGGATGTTTCTTTCTGGACACCCATCACAGGGATGTTTCGGCCATCAGTTGCATTGCTCTCCATGCTACATTTTCAATAAAGCTTCTTTTTATCCCTCTGATTTCTCTTTTAGTAAGTGTTGCTTACATTACTCATGTCCTTACGTATTGGGGATCTTACGGTATTAAATGTGTTGATTTGGAAAGCTTTTGTACAAAGTTATATTGAAAAAACCGTCTCGTCCTTAATTTTTGCACACCAGTGTAAGCCTTGCGATGTGGCAAATATACTGGCATCTCTCTTTCGGAAAACAGATGTGTAAGCTGGAGATGGAACATTGAGTGGTCGGCTCCCGGGAGACTGGTATGGAGAACCATCGTCGGCGATAAGAGGCGTCTACAAGATCATTGGCTTATATAGAAATACGAACAGACGGATGCTAGGCCAAGCTAGAAAACGGATACACTGCAACCACCAAATACACCAGCGAACTTTTGGGAAAAGAAAACCCCCTTTTAATAGGCATTGTGGAAGAAGAAGAACGGGTAACAAGATGTAGTAGAGTAGTTTTTATTTTACTTAAGAGTTCATTTTCTTAGTAATCAAAACTAATTTTGACGTCAAACTAATTGCAGAAGAGGTTATCACTGAAGTATTTGGAGGGGCGGAAAATGCCCTTAGGTAATGCTTAGCAACGGTATCTCTATAAGGGAGGGATTCCTCCAAGAGGCAAAAAAAATCGGTTTTATGTTACGTTCATTATTCTCAGAACCGAAGTAGCGAAAACAGCCCCTCTTCAAATCTACGGAACTTCACCACTTGGAAGCAGGGGGTAAAAATGAACGAGCGACTCCTGCAACGTGCTTTTATTACGAAGGTGTACCACATCTCGCCAAACCCCGGCGAAACGGTGAAAAGATCTGTTCGTCCACTCAACCTTACGCCCCGTAAAAGTTTCTCGGTTCAACCATTGTCAGTTCAACCATTCAATTCTCTTCTTGCCAGAAAAGCCTGCCAAATAACACCTGTGAAAAGGAAAACCTACCCCCACACTGGAAATGTTCTTATCAGTAGGAAAAGTGCAGATAAAATGGTACCCAAAAAAAGAATTCATCTCCCTTCATTAGAAAAACCAAGAAAGTACAAAAAGAAATTAAATAAATTGCCGTAAATCAAAAGCTAATTTAGCTATTGACTCGAAAGTAATCTTAAATTGACGATTAAATTTTTCTCCTTTTAGTAGTATAAATCATAAATATGTGAACAGAAATTAAGTATTTTTAAATTAAAATATTACGTGAAAAATACACAGCATTCTATTGTCTGTCGTTTACCCGTTTCGCGAATAACGAAAGCTAAGAACGTAAAAACTTAAGTATGAAAACCCATTTAAGGTAAAACGAAATTGCACAGGCTTAATTTGCGAAGCGTTGTTAATATTTACCTATTCATATTTTGTTAATGGATAAATTTGGCATAACAAATCAAGAAAGCATGAAATAGTACAGCGTGATGAAAGCACCGGAGGAATGCTTTACTCGGAAAGTCAAACTAGAGAGCACCAGAAATTTTCAATAGAAAGACAGTCCAAGGTAGAATATCTTGAAAAGATTCATCGATTGCATGTCAGATGCAAAGGCGGTTATAACATCCCAAGTTCATCATTTTTATTCTGTGACGTTTATGAGAATTTCAGCGCAACCCTGGGAAGAGAGTCTTAGTCCAGAGAGGCTTCATGCTGAGGAGTATCTTGTTATATTTTCTTCCCATTCTGTATTAGATAGAAATTCTTACTGCCATGTTATTTTATTCAGCTATATATTGATATATATGTGAAGCTTTCATTTTTTTGCGTGTTCTGCTTATGCAACAGAATATTACTATTTGAATACTAAATACAATATTTTTATTACCTATAGCCTCTTAATTAACGATTCTTCTCCTTGGTCGGAGGGTATTTAGAAATGAGTTTCAGAATTTAATCTGATTTTAATAATCACATTTTGATCAATATTTTTTTCAGCTTTTCAGATTCATGTGCTAATCATTTTATACAATTACATAAAGTATGTAATAAAAAAGACTCCATAACAAACAAATATATGACTAAAAATTATTCCTTGCAGAAAGAATATCTCAAAATGGCAAAGATCTTAAAGAAAACTATATGGAATTTGAAAGCGACCTGACTCAGAATCCAACCAATTTCTCTTTCCGAGGAGCAAAACCTTTTTGCAAAGGTAGAAGGAGAAATCAATCAAATGCTTAGGATAATCAATAGGTGGAGAAAGAAGAAGAAAAAAAATGGCTGCAAAGCGTTGGGAAAATAGAAAAAATATCATGACTTAATGAAGGGAAAATTCTGAAAATGTGAAAGGCTTCAAGAAAATCCGTTTAAATATCTGAAGAAACTTGACGGATAATTTTCTCAGAACTTAAGTCAAATTTGTGTGTATGATTAACTCTTAAAGCTTTGAATTAATTTTGAGGCAAATGTTAAATCTTAAGAGTTAATCATAAATGGTAGGTGAATTACAATAACAAGCCTTTTAGAAACAGGATAGACGGTCATGCAAGCAGCGAGATGAGTAATTACTTCACGACAGACAGTCTCTACGCTATGGATATAATTTCAAAACCCTGAAACTGTTGTAAGGAGGTTTGGAGAAGGTCGCAGATGAATAACAACTGCTTTTAAAAACGATATCTAGTAATAAATCCTCGTCTTAACACAAACCTACTGCTCAGAAGTTAAATTCAAAGCTTGCGGCCGCCGCTGGATTTTTTGTATCACGACAAACTGCATACATCACGCCAAACTGCAAACTGGCTTAATAGGAAAGGTCTTTATGGCAGAAAGCGAAAGGTATATATTTCACTGTTATCACAACAAAAAAGGGATTGTTTAACTAGTGCAAAAGACATCGGAACTTAAATGAACACCAATAGTCAGACATTCTTTTAATTGATGAATCGAGGTTTAGTTTAACATGTGATTCTAACTATGTTTTTATCTGGAGACAATCAAGAAAGTGAAATCTTCCTTCGAACATCATTGAGCGTGACCGTTTTGATAATGCAGATGGGAAGTTATTAAGAGGAATAATGATGGATGGATGTGCACGTTTTCAACAGCAAATCTGTGACTGCCACAGATATCGGGATGAGAACTTAAAACTTTAGGTAAAACTTATGAAAGGTGCATAGGGATCTGAATTTTTATTTATGGAAACTAATGCTCGGCCACATTGAGCAAGCTCATTGAAAATTTCTTGAAAACGAATACCGTGCAAATCAACCGGTCAGCAAAATCTCTTTATGTTAACCAGATACTTATGGAACTACTTTGAAAAAGCAACTTTAAGAACCCATCTTCCTCGTAGAGATGTAAAATCCTAGAAATGCAGTTATTCTGCGTTCGTAATAAATTATTTTAAAAGTAGGTACATTCAATATGAAATAATATTTAGCTTTAATTATATTGAATTATCCGGCAATAAGAGATTTCATTTGTGACGATATCGAGAATCTGTAAGTGGAGAGTGCTTGAAAACAGCTGTGCCTTTGCCTGTAGTTAAGTATGAAATCTACAAATAATCGGTTCGATGTGCCGTCTGAGCGTTACACCCCAAGATTAAATTTCAGGAACAGTTTTAATTCACTACATATTGACCAAAAGACTACGTTTTTAGAAACTGCTTTCAAGACACTTCTTATGAAATGAGTGTTAGATGTCAAAGTTACTGATGAATCTCATTAGAACGACATTTTGATATTAAAAAAATGCATAATTGATCCAACTAATTTGCAGAATGGATTGCTACTTATTGATTGCAGTTGTTTAGGAAATATATCTGAATGAAAACAAATAGTTATATTTGCATGAGAAAATACAATTTAAAAAAAATATTTTAAGTTCTCTATATTTTTAATCGTCATTACCATTTTCTTAATATCTTTATTATGATCATACTTAAAGATATATTATAATAATAAATATTTACGTTATCGTTAAAAAACGTTACTGTTATTAAATACTGAACAGTTGGCTTGCAAATATACTTCTTTAAATACGAAACGTAACTGTTTATTGCAAGGGTAAAGCGTCTATGAAGAAATAGAGCTGTCTAATCTGAATATATATTATCCTTCTGTGAATAATCTTAAGTAGCCATATTAATATTTTTTATTTAAATATACTTCTTTAAGTACATAAAGTAACTAACTGTTTATTGCGAGTGTTAATCTCTTGTGAAAAAATGAGGTCTTTTAGCCTGAATATGTATTATCTTTCTGTGGATAATCTGAATTAGCAATTATAGTATTATGTCATTAATAAGCACATTACCTCTTATCTGAAATCATAAACTACTTCCATAATATAGAGAAGACTATAAAATAAATACGCTACTTGATATCGTATTTTTTAGAAAAACTCTCTTTATTTACAACTTCAAATATTTTTAAAGGTACGCTAAACCAGATATAACTGAGGCAAATATATCATAGTTTGATGTGGAAGATGCGTCAAATCTCTTTTCTGCGCAGTTACTATGTCATCACGAGAGCGCTGTCGATTGGCCTGAGAGTATCTGAACTAAATTTGCTTCTATCCACGTAGATTGATTGGCAGATATTACACACAGGATATTTGGCATTAATGTGTTCTTTGCATTAAATGAGAGACGCATTTGTTCTGTAGGCTGCCTAGTTAATAATGAAGTCTCGAAGGAATAAATCACATAGATTAGCTTATTCGTCAAGTTGGCCATGTGATCAGCTTGATGAATTCATCAAGCAACTCTCTTCTATGTCTTTAAAGACTTCTATATAACGCCATGAATTTCTTATCTACCTTAATCAACTGTATATTCCGTCCAATAGTTAACTTTTAATTCAGTCTTTCTTTTAATATATAAGCACAATAATTAATTAACTTTGAAGGGCGAAGATTTTAAAACAAATTGTATTTTTAATTTTGAAACGTGAAGAAAAGTAAAATGTATTCCTCAGTAGACATAATCTCGATTAATGTTTGTAAAGGAATTTATTCTGAAGGGAGATAGAATAAATTGAAGGGGAAAATTTGAAGGAAATTTTGTTTATGGAGTAGGTTTCTCTACGTATTAAACACTTTGAAACGTAAAGCATATATAATGCTGCTAATGGAAAATTAAGTCTTTAAAATTTGTTCAGATTTGCAGAGAGATATTTGTAGGGTTGCTATGGAACTGGCACCTGAAGTTTAAATTCTGCCGACCCTGCTGCACAAGATAGCGAGTTCTCGGTACGTCTGAGATATTATGACAATGTCTTGAGAAGTTTAAATAATTTTTTTAATCTTGAACTTAAAACATAAAAGACACGACTTGTGCTACAGACAAAACCAACTCTCATGGCGACGTAATTTAAGCAAGAACAGGCAAATAATTTTAAACGTTCATAAAGTAGTCTAAGACTTCACATTCAGTGAAATAAACGCTAAGCTGAATCAATTAATTTATCGACACGTAAACTTAAGGTCTCGGCTAGCGAGATAATGCAAAAGCCTGAATATCATCATTTTTAGATAGTGCTGGCAAAGAATTATAACATCGCTACGCAAACGCCAGAATCTCTCTCTTTCGAAGATTCAAAACCTTGTGGCGTTTGATTTATTTAATCCAATGTTTAAGAACACCACAAACACTAACAAGCGAATAACCACTTAAGTGTGAGAATAAACACGTAAGACATAAGAAGGGTTAACTACCCTTTATTTCTCAGAATAATTACAATCAACTCTCAGCTCGGAGTATACAGCAAAGTCTCCACTTGGGCTTGAACTTAAATAATTATGAAATTAAATTATGAAAATTATGAAAAAATAATTATGAAACTAAGCTTAACTAAAGCTATCTGAAAGATACAGCCGAAACTATCAGGATTCTAAATAGTTGGCCGCTGAATATGAATTAAATCGGCGTTTCAAGCAAGGGCCTAAAGTATGGCCGAGCGTAGTGTCTAGGAGAGACATAGCCAAATGGCAAACGCGCGCTAGTCAGGAAAATCAGACTCTCTGTCTCGAAGTCGGCGAAACATCGACTTAAATAGTGCTCTTACTCATTTGCATTCGCTGCATTTCTGAAATTACATTCTGGTAGGAAATTGTAAGCTGAAATTAGAATATATAGGAAAGTTGCATGACTTAAAATAACTGTTAATAAAATTGGGATAAACCTTACATCTTTCGCCACCAGAATTTAACTACTCGAAGAATAAGGTTTCAAAACGGTCTTGTTTAAGAGTGTAAATTCCACAAAACTCTTTCTCATCAAAGTTTTAAACTTGTAGCAAGTGTGCTTTCTTGAATTCATCATTATACCTTTTCCTATATAGGGCCAACTTTACACATTATCTAAAGCTATACTAAGAATTTTACATTCACATTTTTATATAAATTGACTTGGGAACAAACATCTTCTTCTATGTTGATCAGGTTTATACCGTCTTGGTCCTTCCACAAATTATCTGGAAGGAAATCGCATTAGTGGTGTTATTACAGAAATAATTTCCACTTTCGTTACGAACACTCTTTATTGAAATTATTTGTGGCCCTGAAATACTTTCATTCACACCAAACTTTAAAATCTCTTCACCCCACGCTCTCCAGAGGCTGTTCTGAGTGAAATGAGCGTCTTACTGTCGTGTTATCGCGAAGATACACTATCAACTATATAACAGCAACGATTTATTAGAACTTGACATTCCAGACCTCAGAAGACTCCTTAAATACAAAACTAGATCTAATGTACTAACATAGAACTTAATTTAAATTCTTAAGTGAAGCTTGCAGAGCCTAACTTTAAACACATTAAGTCTGTACTTTCTTTTAATTCATGTCTTATCCAAAGTACTTTTGCAGTCATGCTTGACAAAAACTTACATTTGTACAAGTTTAACTTTTACATTAGTTTAATAGTTTTAATAGTTACAATAGCATTTCTATATTCAATAGAACATTTTAACATGCAATATTTTAACATTCATTTTACATCATTCGTTATAGTTGTTATACAAAATTTACATAATTTTGCTACAATCTTTCTTTAAGTTAACACATTTGAAGTCTTTCGACTAAACATATTCACAAATTCGTTTCTCGTAACTTGAGAATTCTCAAAAGAAAGTATTTACAAAATAAATTCTCGCCAACTTGCGAACTGAAAAAATCTGTTCTGTTTAACAGATAATTACAACTACATTCTCGCAAACTTGCGAATTCAATTTCTTGCTTTAAACAGTATTTAGAAACTTTAAACACATGGCATAAATCGAGCTTTCAATACAAAATAGAAAACAAGGAAAATTTTCACTTATCTTTTTGGTTTACATAATCCTCCATTCTTATCTCACAGAATTCTTGCCAAGTGGAAGATCTTAAACCTTGGAGTCTCAGTCTTCTCGGGCGGCTAATATTCACTTCCGGCCCCTCCTTTCTTTTCGTTCATCGGGCGATGAATCGAACTGCTTTTCTCGTCGGTTGAGGGTTCGGAAACTCTGGCCTCCTTTTTGCCTTCTAGTAACTGGATCTTCCCTCGCGATCTTTCAATCTTCTCTTGAATTTCCTGGTTTCCTGAAAAGGATTGGTTCTTTCCTCGGCGGTTGGTTTCCTTTTCGTAGTTCTTGGCTCGCACGTTCCTGCAGCTTCTTTCGAGGTAGTTGGCTTCAGTTCTGGCGTTGGACGTTCTTTTTAATATTCTCCATGGGCTTTTTCCGCTTTCCCATCGGCGCTGGCTTCTGTTGAAGAGGAACTTTTGTCTGTTTCGTTCTCTTCATTCTCGCTGAGATTGAACCTTGTGGCTGCTGTTGCGTTCGTTTCGTGGTACGTTGATCAGTATTCTCAGCTTGTTTTCTTTTTGTTGCTAGGGGATCCCTGCTAGGCGACGGCGAAATCAGTGTTCTTGGCGCACTCCCAGGAACCTGCAATAGATCTTTTAAAACTAGAAAATCCGTACGACTATAGTACGGTTTCAACTGGTCCACACTACCAACTGCTTCCTGGCCATTCTCTGCCTTTAGGTAAATCGTAGAAAATTTAAAGTTTTCGATAATGAATGGTCCATCAAACCTGGACTCAAATTTCGCTGTTCTATTTTCGGGTGCAGATGATAACGAGTGTTTTATCTTTAAAACTTTCCGGCCTATCGTATATTCTACCTCGTGTCGCTTTTTATCATAATAGACTTTTTGTTTGACCTTGCCGCATCAGAATTTTTGATGGCCTCATTAATAATTTTTTGGATATCTTTCAATTGAAACTCTTCCTCTCCTTGTTGAACGAAAAATAGCTTATCCAGTGACCTTAAAATTTTTCTTTCTGGGAATAATTCTGCGGGGGTGTTTCGTGTGATATTATGTTTTGCTGTTCTCAAGGCAAAGCTTAATTCATTGACACAGCTGTCCCAACGATCATTAGCGGCCGAGCGGTAAAGACGCTGAACACTGGTAGTTCGGTCCGAGGTTCGAATCCCGCGAACGGGCTGTCTGCATGGGCGTTTTCGTGGTTTTCCCCATGTGTAACGTGTATACGAGCCAGTTTCCCTTAGAACGTCCTCCCCGAAGGCAGCCCTCCCTTTAGGCAGATAGCCCTCGTGTGCTTTGCCATAACTGAATAACCTAACCCAACGGTCATCATAATTCTTAACATATCCCCGAATAATTTTAACTATATTCTTATTTACTCTTTCCGCAATATTCGATTGCGGTCTGTAAGGTACCATTTTTAGATGGCTTATGCCAAGGCCTTTGCAAAGATTTTCAAATAAATTACTTACGAATAGCCGCCGTCCAGACGGTATAGTGATTAGGGGAGCCTGACTGCGATACTGAAGGGCCCGTGTTCGAATCCCCGAGAAGGCATGGATGTAAAATTGTCTGCCCTGTCATAGGAGGTAGCGGTGACCGCCTATTAGGTGCCTCCATAATAAAAGGGTCCCCACTTCTGGCCTTAGTAGTGGCCAATGCCGTTATAGGCAAGTGCCCGCCATTCATAAAAAAAACTTACGAATAGCCTACCATTATCTGATATTACTTTTACTGGGTCTCTGTATTTTAAGATATATTTATTTATCTTAGAAAAACGAATTTAAAGAAAGAAAACGAATAGAAAACGAATCTGCTACTATTTTTGCTGAAGCCCATTTAAGGGGAATTATTTCCACCCATTTGAGAAATGATCTACAATGGTTAACAAGTATCTATTTTTATTAATTTTTGTTCTAGGGTAGGGACCAACCAAATAATTAATTGACACAAGGGACAAAACCTGACATACGCCGTACCAACTTTGTATAACTGCGGAAAATACACCGTTTCGCGGACCCTTTGCAGGGTTTTCCTAACACCAAGTTGGCCTCCTAATTTCGAGTCATGGAGCTCCTCTAGAATACTTAAGCATAGACTTATTGGGACTACCGATCTCAATTCTTGATTATTGTTGGTTATTTTCGTGTGAAAGAGCAATTTATCAATAACTTCATAATGGGCCGCCCTATTGCGAATAGCTGTTAAGTCTACAAATTGAAAATTTGCGGGATCTTCCAGATAAGCGTAAATGTCTTTAAATTCTGAGTCCGTTTTTAAATCGGCAACTATTGTTTCCGGGGTTAAATTATTTCGCATTCATCTTTCATTTAATTGTATTTCCGTCTTCATCGATCTTTATTCTTGATAGTGCGTCTACAACTACATTTCATTTTCCCGGCGTGTGTTTTATTATTAAATTAAACTCTTGCAGTTTTAGTGCGCAACGTATGAGCCGGGGCGAAAGATTTTTATCGGAGGATAGGCGACCGACTGCCACGTCACCTGAACACACAGTTATCGAGGAAATTTCGAAGTACACACGAAATTTTTACACTGCTAATAGAACCGCGAGGATTTCCCGCTCAGTTGCGGTATAATTTCGTTAAGTTTGATTAAGCGTCTTGCTAAGAAAAGCAATTGGCTGCCCATTTGGGGAAAAAATTGCGCCAACTGCGTAGTCTGACGCGTCTGCTGCAGTTTTCAAATTTTGATCCCCTTCCGGGAATTTAAGAACAAGGGCGTTAATTAAGGAGTGTTTCAATTCTTCAAACGCCTTGCTCGCCTCCGCTGTCCGTGTGGACCTCGTCATTTTTTCGTTTAAGAGCCAACAAGGGTTCAACTATCTTTGCAAAATCGTTTATGTATAGTCTGTAATAGGAACACATCCCCAGAAAAGATGATAATTTCTTGGCCGTATTTGGCGGTGGATAGCTTTTAATCGCTAAAATTGTAGAGTTGTCGGTTTCAATGCCGTTTTTCGAGATTTTATAGCCGAGGTACCTCAATTCCTTGGGGACAAATTTGCACTTTTTTTGGATTACGTTTCCGTCCCGCCTCATTTAATAATGTAAAAGCTTCCTCTAAATGTTTAATGTGTTCCTCTAGGGTTTCGCTTGTCACAATAATATCATCGAGATAGATGAGTGTACTTTTGCCCAAGACTGACATTAAAACAATATCCATAACTTTTTTAAATGTAGCCCGAACTCCGCTTAAAACAAACGGTATTTTCAAAAAAGCATACATGCCTGACTTTGTAATAAAAGCTGCTTTTTGGACATCCTCGTGTTTTACTGCAATTTCAATATAGCCTGACGTCAGGTCTAAGGTTGTCATATATTTAGTTGACCGAATTTTTCTTACAATTTCTTCTATTATCGGGAGGGGATATGTGGGGTATTTCGTTATGCTATTTAATTTTTGGTAACTAATAGTGAATCTCCATGCGTTCGGATCTGCGGATGGCAGTTCATTCTTTCTTCTACATAAAACTACAGGACTAGCATAGGGGCTGGTACTTGGCGTAATTATTTTACCGTCGAGCATTTTCTTAATGTGTTACTCGAGAATATGTGTGCGAGACAATCTGGCAGAAGCCAGGTTTTTCGTCGAATAATTTGGCAAATTTCTTACCAATTCTTGAATCTTTTCTTTTTCCCGTCTTCGAGGTCATTCAGCTCACGTTCTGGCATTTCGGCTTGTTCAACTTCCACGTTATCCATCTTGACCTGTGGATAAGAATCTTTAAAATTAATTTTTGCGCTAGCTGCGCGTAAGAAATCAACCCCCAGTATGGCTGCGGTTAGCAAATTCTTTACTACGAGAAAGTTTATTTTCGGGACCTCGTTTTTCATTTGAACATGCAGCCCCACTTTTCCCAAGTGGGCAGCAGTCACGCGTTGTCGCGTTGTCTTAAACAGTCTTTAGCGTCGAAAATGCTTTTTAAAATATCCTGCGACAGGAAGCTGCATTGAGCTCCGGTATCCAGTAAGGCGGTCTTTCGGACGTCGTTTAGTAGTATCTGGGTTTCTGGCAAGGCCAAATTTTGTACGACTACCGTATTCAGTTTGATTTCCTGATTAAATCTTCTCCAACGATGACTTCACCCTCCTCCTGGTCACTGTGACTAGTTTAAATTTTTCTTTTCAACCCCTTAGTCCAGCTGCTTTTTATTTCTCCACGCTTTGGTCTGACCAGCCTTTTTCTTATCCGGCTTTGCAACCTTCTCCTCTTGCCGATAGGAATTCTGCTGACTTTGAATTTTCGTGTGAGCGTGAAATCTTGAATACAGCCTCAAATTGTTCGCACACGCGTTTTCTTCCGTTCGCCTTCTCTGAAATTTGTCAGCTAGTTCGAATAAACTTTCCAGCGTCTGCGGATTTCTAACTTCAAGAAAGTCCTGAATTGAAGGAAGCAACCGCGACAATATTATTTCGGTGATTCATTGTCGGGCCTTTTTCCATATAATAATTTGACAATAGGGATCTTTCTTAAGATGAAATCCTCTAACTCATCAACATTAGTGTTACATTTACTGAATAATTCTGATTCCAGTCTTGCGCGGTCTCTTAAAACTGGGAATGCTTCTAATAGCAAATTTTTAAAATTTTCCCACTTGTACGTTTCGGATTCTGGATCCTCCAACAAACTCTTGCCAATATTCTTGTACCACCTGAGGGCTTGACCTTCTAAATTCGTCTCAGCGATGAGACCTTACAACCTTCTTATTACATACTGCAAAAGATAATTTCCATTATGGTGTGTAATACGGAAAGAAGAAGTTGTAGTACAGATGAAAAATCATCATAGCTGGTTAATTATTATCAAATCCTACAGATTTATCATTCTAATCTAAATAACAATTCTAAATAAAATTTAATTTTTAACTTTTAAAGAAATATGTTTAGATCCGTTATATGTTTTAGTAATTAAGTCCTCCCCTTCTTGCGTTATGGCACTGATTTATAATCTTTTTATTTTTTCCTATCAAGACAAAACTCATTGTATAATATAATTTAAGCTTCAGTAAGTATTTCATAAATTGTAAAATTATGTTAATTTCAGTCCTTAGTAACAAACTTAATATAGCATTGTAAAAAATTACGGAGTTATTTTTTCGAAAGAAATTTTATGGAAATGTTATGAAATAACCATGCACAAATATTCATGCTTAAAAGACCATAAAATGCACGTAAATAAATGTTAAATATGGAAGCCTCATTTGAATGCCGCCTGGGAGTAAGCTTAGACTTATGAGCATCAGAATGAACATTTCTTTATGAGTATCATATGTATGACGTTGTATAGTAAAGTTGGAAATCCCTGCAGTTTGATTTAATTTAATTTGATTACACGAGCGCTACTTGCCTAACGGGAAGAATGCCTTCATGGAAGACTTTCTAAGGAATTCCTGACTTATAATATATATATATATATATATGTATGTTAGACATAGGGAAAACAACGAAAGCGTGCATACAGCCAGTCCGTTCGCCTCGAATCGAACCAAGGTCGAACTATCAGTATTTAGCGACTTTACCGCTCACCCGTTAGTTGGCTGGAAGTCACATTGAATTATCTTCATGTAACGCAACTTGAAATAGCCCCCTAACAAAGCAAAACAGTCACAGCATTTCCGGTGTACTTAAAGTAATTGCTTAAGATTTAATTATTTTAAAACGTCGAGTGCAAGATATGTTTACAGCAGAAACAATTAGAAGGGATGATCCTTCTCGTTTGAATGTCCCATGTCCAATGCGTATTTTTTTCCAAGCTAGTAAATAGGCTGTTTTATAACAGTGTAACATAATGCTGACTTGTAATAATGGCATTTCTGAAACATAGCTGGTGATCAGTGTCTAAGCTCCAACGCCATCTGGTGCATCTAATTGTATTTAAAAAAATAATTCATTCTGCGCCAGTTGTATTAACATATGTAGTAAATTAACCAAAACACGGAACTTTCAAAAATAATTCTTTTATAATATGAAAGTTACAGATTATGACATCATACGGGCTTCAATAGTAACACAAAATCGCTAAATACGAACTTTAATAATTCCAGCAGTTTCATCTTAAGGTTGTTATAAATTTTAAAGTAGATATGTTTGTATTTCGATGTATAAAGTATTTCTCGAAGCTATATTAGTGTTTACTTATTTTTACTTACTGTTTGATTCACTTTGAATATTGTATTATAATTTTATGTTGAATTATTGGGTATTCCGTGTAATTTTTAATTTACAAACATTTATTTCATTCATACGTATTTAAGTGCTTATAAGCGTTATTTTATAACAGTTATAATTCTCTAAACATAGGCTTTGGAATTGTAAAAATAGCTTAAGCAGATCCACAGAAATAGATCTTTGACACCTAACACATATTGGTGATAGTTACCGCCGTTATAACTAGCACTACCTGCAAAATAGACTTTTCTTTCCACTAAGGTTTATGCCATAAATCAGGGGTTCTCAATCTGCGCTCCGCGTGCACTTCCTAAGGGTTCAGCGGCAGCACCAGAAAAATGAAGTAAATAAAAATTTATGAAATTAAAAAATAAGAAACGAAAGACAGAATCGAAAGAAAAAAAGAACAAAGTAAGAAAGGAATGAAAGGAAATTTGAAATGATTCAGATCTTAACGTCGCAGTATATGGTTTGTTGAGGTTTTTTTTATGCTCTATTTGAGCTCGCAGCTATTAGATCTGCTACTGGATTCAGTCCTGTTGACACAACGCTTTTCTTTTTTGTGTCATTATGACTTTTTTTGTCATTTTGACTTTATTAAACGTCGCTTTCTTCGCAATTACACCACATGAAATTCACTAGCAAAATCAAAAAGTTATTAAACGAACACATACTTAAAACTTCCAATACAGTGTTAAGTGTTGCCATACATTCATAGGCCCAGAATGAGCATTATTCTCGAGCTTCTTTTGCTTCGAACCACGTTTATTGTCTGCTTTAGTTTTTGAGTAACTAGCCAATGGCGGCGCCATCCAACTAAAATAGTTATGATAAAAAGAGAAAATACATAATGCTTTTAATAAATCCAACTAGTTTATTTCCATAGGTCCAGGAGGTAATTATTAAAATAAATAAAAAAAATCTGAAATGTTTCAGATTTTAAATTACGTCCAAAGGGACGTTTATTTAACATTCTGTGTGTTACCTTTATTTGTTAAATACCATGTTCTTCGCACTTAAACCATAAAATT
This sequence comes from Stegodyphus mimosarum, assembly GCA_000611955.2. Classification (NCBI taxonomy): domain Eukaryota; kingdom Metazoa; phylum Arthropoda; class Arachnida; order Araneae; family Eresidae; genus Stegodyphus; species Stegodyphus mimosarum. The sequence goes on from KK117375.1 coordinate 14,567, forward strand.
CAGTTCAACGGCAATATCGCAAAATTTTAAATTGAGCATATCTTTAGAAATTTCGCTACACGCTCTCACGCGCTGGAGATAAAAATGTTTTTCTGTACAACGTTGGTATTGCTGGCTTTGAAATCTTTGAGTTTGTTAATGAAAAATTCGTTAAAGTTTTAGAGAATATTGTTACGAATTTCACATTTATTTGGCTATTTATTTAGAACTGTAATTAAAATTCCTTTTTATTTTCCCGTGCAACGCACGCAGACGATTTTTGAAGAGAAAGCTACGTCAAAAAAAAATAATAATAATAATAACATGCATACATTTATGCAGATTTTTCATTTTTTAAACTTTAATGCAGAGCGATAACATTTAGTGGCAACAATTTGAAAAGTGAATCGGGCATTCAGAGTGAATCAACGCAAAATCGCAAAACGATAGTCCTTCGGGACTAAATCCCTTTGGACTAATAAAATACTGCATTTATTTCGTTTTAAATAGGTTAGCTTGTTAATCAGTAACAGGAACATTAAATTTAAAAGAAGATGTAAATATCTTACGCTTCGCCAAATGGCAACAAAAGTTAAAAACGTCTCATGACTTCACAATAAAGTGTTAAATGTTGCCACACATTTTTTTTTCATATTCGATATATTATTTCTTTAAAAGTAATACATGGCGACACCATTTGATGGCAACATCATTTACTTATGTTGCCACACACTTTTTTCACATTCACTATATTACCTCTTTAAAAAAATACAGGGATATAGTATTTGGTAGTAACACC